>CM029377.1:13639515-13660270 GCA_017165825.1 Hepsetus odoe | reverse complement strand
CACAGTGATCTACATCTGAACCTTCAAGCAGAACAAAGTCTAACTTAAGACATGAAGCAGTGAAGAAACAGGAGCAGGTGATTCCAGAAGATCAGGTGATTAGTTTACTGCTGTTGCTGAACGCTGATTGGCTGGAACCCCTTAATCTAGAACCTTGTATCTTCAGGCACTTAGCAGCCTGTCAGAGTAGAACATTTCTTCTCATTTTTTAACTTTAATGTTCTACCAATAAGAAGGCTAACATAGTGTGATTCCTTTCAAAATATAGAGAATGAGGGGTGTCTCAAGATTTTTGCCCAGTGGGGTAAGTCAACACTCATCCTAACATACCAGGTGTTCCCCTCACTCACTATTCAAATTTGACTGTAGTTTGGGTACTTATTTCTTTTTTCTTTTTTTTTAGCGTTATTTTCCTGTTACATAATGAGATTGAAAGATAATGAGAATATTCCATTACCCTGATGTCTAGAACATTGTCTCTCTTTTTGCATTTGTGCCGTAGATTAATATCCCAGAGCCAAAAAATTGTATAATGAGAGAATGTTGCAGAGTAATCAATAGCTAATGAAAAGGTTTGCTTGGCTTGACCCCTAGCAAGGAGTGTTAAGTTAGAATGCCTCTGAATCTTCAGGAAAATGTCACATAAAGAAGGAAAGAGAAAGAGAATGAGAGAGGGAGGAATAGAGAGAAGCAATCTGCTTTTACAGCACCTGATTGGAATATAAGATTAAGATGAAGAGAATTTCCGTGAAGCATGCTGGATAATCTCATGCATATTCACATACAGTCTGAGCCTAGGTGATATTTAACCCCGTAAGCTTTCCCACTCTTATTTTCACTGTCGACTAAGTGATGAGAATTTGCTGCATGGAAAGTCGAGCACACACACATGGCCAAAGGGAACTGAGAAATCCCTGAGCAAGGAGAGGGAGAATTGGTGTATTTCTGTCGTTAAAAGGTGCTTTACAAGGACACGGGTTTGGGCACATTAGTCGTGAGCCCCTGCAGACTTCATGCTTTGTTTAGTCCTGCTGACCTTAGACATACAGCTCTGTACCGTTCTACACATACACACTCATACACACATGCGCACGCTGCAAATGCACACTGCAACTGTACACCAAATGACTTGAAAATCATTGCAAAACTGTTTTATTTCTAAACTATAAAAGGCTGCAGTGTGAAAATATACCCTCACGATGTGTCAGAGCTTAGTCAAACCACTGGAATTTTTTCAAGTGTTTTTTGCTATATATATATATATATATATATATATATATATATATATATATATATATATATATATATATGTAGTGTGTGACACTTTTTCGGACAGGCAGTGTATTATACTATATGATTGTTACATTTAAAAACAATTTAGGATTTTTTTTTTCTTCAGTGAATGAATTCGGACCCCAGGTTCCCTATCAACCCCACTGTATCGTCAGTTCTCGATGAATTTCTCTACAATGCAGAGAAATTTCAGTAACGCCTCAGAAAGGGAGACGTTAAAACATGCGGGCGTTAAATCAGTTAAGCCGGCGCGCCAAATATTTAAAATTCAAATTTTAACGGAAAACTCAACGGATCAGCGCGAGCCATGGCCTGACTCATTTAATCCGCCAAGCCTGAGTATTAAACTCAGTTATCTAGCTGTAATCATCACAATGATCGTCCTGGAAAAAATTAACTTGACAGCAGATTCTAGAAGATTCCAACAGAAGTAGGTGAAAACTAATGCAAACTGTGAGATTTCACTTGTTTTCACTCATCTGAAGCCAACATATAATGCTTAATAACGAACAATTCGGTGATAAATTATCCTCCTTATCCTGTCTTCTAACTAACGGGGTTATGGCTAAAGTTAGCTAGCTAGCATGACATTGGTTTGTGTCGAACGTGCGGGGAACGTAAACAGCTTGTCCGGCCTGTTTGTTCGCCTGATGAGATGGTGATGAATGGGTGATTCATTTCTGCCTTTAACACGGACTGCTTACAAACATGAACTTAAATGATCTGCTTATAAACATAGATAAAGCTTAGGAGAAACGTGGCTGTTGTTTGTCACTTAACAAAGCATATTGACTTGAAAAACACTTCTGAGAAAGCTGATGGGTAGATTCTGAACTCTAAACTTGATCATTTTAAATATTTGACTGTATAATGCACATACATTTCTAATACATTCCAACTTAAAAAATACACGTTCTTATTCATTGTTATCCAGCTTCCTTCCTGGATGCAGTAAATTACACTAAAACACAATTAAAAGCAATTCTGGTGGATATCCCTGCAAAAAATCTGGTATTTCTCTTAAGAAAGTGAAAGTGACAACCCTTGTCATTGCGAGGTCACAGCACAGCACACAGTGAACCACAACGAAACTGGACCTCTGCATTTAACCCATGCAAACACCGTGCAGCAGTGGGCAGCTATTGAAAGCGCCCGGGGAGCAGTGACGGGGACGGTACCTTGCTCAAGGGTACCTCAGGGCAACCTACTGGTGAGGGAATCAAACCCACAATCTTCCGATGCAGGGCAACTCCCACTCCACTAGGCCACTGCTGCCCCATAAAGGAAACATGTTGAAGTTTATTTACATAATATTTGACCATGCACTTCAGCTGAGGAAGATTCTTCTTATTATTACTATTTTATAATTATATAGGAAAACATTAGTGTTCCTTTAAGTTAATAATGCATTTCTATTCTTTCCCTCAGATCTACCACCAGCTCAGATGCAGCCTCTGTACATGAGGTCCTGCCCCCAGCCCCTCCTTCAACTCTCTCTTTCTCCAGCCCCTCTTTAGCCCCACCCTCTCCATCTCTTGCTCCTTCTTTTCTTCGACCCCGTCCAGCCAATCAACAGCAGTCTCGGGCCAAGCGTCTGTCTCTTTTCCTGAGAGGAAGATCCAATAGTGATCGTGATCGTGCAGTTGGAGAGCGGGAGAGAGAATTGTGGGCGCATTCAGCAGCCCCGTCGTCTCATCACTTCTTACCTCCTGCGTCTTCCACCGCCCCAGGGCTAGTTAAGATCTATGGTGATGCTCTCTCAAGTGGAGCTAACTACCGTAGCTTGTTGGCCAACATCCACTCAACTGCCCGACAACTCATCAAGCAGGTCATAACCCGCTACACTGAGAGGGAGAGAGAGAATGAGAGTGACGATGTGGGTGAGCAGACACTCATGGATGGTCTTATGGGTGGTTTAGATGTTTTTCAAATTTTATCCATTGCTATGTCTCATTTTGAGACGTGTCTTCAGAGAAACCTCGTGCGACCCACCAACAATAAAGTTGGAGTAACTTTTCCAGACTGTGCAATCTTTTAAAGAGGGTATTTGATTGGGTTAATGACCTAAGCTGAGCAGCCTTGATGATGTCAGTCCATTTTGAATGTTCTAATTTCCTTTTCATCTGCTCAGTTCCTCAGAAACATTCCCCAGATGATTTCCTTTTGTGTGATGTCATTGGAAAACCCATTCAGCAAGCAGATGGAGCTGTCCAATGGCAAACGGAGTGCCGAAGGGGTGTGGCTCCCTGGGAATGCCCCTTGCTGTTGGTGGACATGTGGAGGCCCAAGGATGGCTTTGAAAGACGCTTCGAGATCCAGCGCCGTGATGAATATGAGAGAGAGGAGAGAGAAAAAGAAAAGGAAAGAGAGAGGGATGGAGAGAATTGCCAAGGTAAGAAAAGCAATGCTTTTGGGAAAAAGTGCACCGATTTTTCACAGTCTATTGCAAAAAAACATCTGCACCTATAAAACAATCATGCACAAAACCTTTTGACAACTTTTTTGAAAATAAAGCGGTTAGGCAAATGTTTAACTTTTTTTTTAAGTTAGCTAACAATAAGGTTAGTGAAAAGAGTATTTGTTATTGCACCTTTGCATATGATTAAAATCTTACATCATCAAGATCAGTACACAGTACTCAACAAGCTACACAGTACTTATCTTAATAGTATTAATGATATTATTAATGTTTAACATACATTTAAATATAGCTTTATTGAATCATAGTTCCTTTTTTCATTTTTTTAAAAGTTGAAAAAGCTAGCAAAATCTAAATAAAAAGAAAGTGATGGAAGGAAGAGCATGAATATTTGTTTTCTTTTGCTGTTGAAGTGCGTTGGAGGCGCAGCCGTATGGCTTCAGGCGGTGGTTTTGAAGAAGAGCGAGGTCACCGTGGGAGAAACACAGAGCTCCGACGGAGTATCAGTGATATGAACCTGAGTCTAAGGCGTCGCCAAGGCAACCAGGCCGCCAATGACAGTAGACTCAGGGGAAACACTCCATCCAGTGTTGAACCTCAGGACAGAAAGAACATCGTCAGCATGATAGCCACTGAGTCAGGAGAGGTGAGAGTCAGTTACAAGGTAAAAAAAGAAAGGAGACAAATAGCGAGGGAGATTCTTGCTGCAGTATAAGTCCACCATCATTCAGACGTTCATACATATAAACAATGTCTGTTATTTTATGTGCAGCAGCTTATAATAAATATATTAATATCATGAATAAGAAAAGGGAATTTTTACATTATTTCATATTCACATTTTCATATACTCACATTTTGGGAACAAGACATTTTAAAACCAAAACATGCTTTAATTATTGGAATACAGTATTTTCTGTAAAGTGAACTGTCTTGAGTCTTTCAGCTTGTTCATGTTTTTGGACAAAATTTTGAATAAAAAAAAAAATAATAAAAAGCTGCATTTCAATCTTTATAGGTCTTCTTTTGTATTAGATTGTGAATCCCAAAAAAGCCACACTTTTAACCCCTTTTGCCCTTTAACACAGGTCACTGGCTCTAGAGTCCTGGGTGAGTTGGAGAGACGCTCCCGAGCATCAGAGGAAGAGAGAGACACCTGTGACCTGGAAGTGATGTCACAGAGCCTGATTCTCCCACCCACAGACCGCCCTTACTTCCTGTTGCTGCAGGGCTATGACCAAAGCAAGGCTAGACATGCACCATGACTCTATCACACTGACTGCCTCATGACATCATACCAGCATCTCTCTAATCTCTACATACCATCTGTTCTTTTATACCTTTGAGTGGATATGACATTCAAAATGCAGCACAAAACAGCTATACACATGGGCCACACAATGCATCCACACACTCGCTATGTCTACATCTGTCCCTGTTGCACAATGACTTCACACACAAGCAAATTGTTGAAAACTGTAACACACTTCATCCTTTATCAGCTTGGCATTTCTGAGCAGGTTAAGATCACTGATTACATCAATTTTCTTAACAATTGTGCTGAAAGTAGCCAATGTCTTTCCCAGATATTCAGAGGAAACCTGGGAATCACTACACCAAAGCTAGCATCCAAAACAATATATTTTCCTTGTATATTGCACTATTTTGGAATTGGTTTTTAACTGTGTCTGAAATTATATAAAGAAATTTTGAATGCACCTAAATAATCCCACATTGCACTGCAGTAAAAAGCTGAACCTTAGCGGAATAGCCAAAGTGTGCTGAGTTGTGCTACAGAAAGTGATATGAAATTTGATTCATAATCGATCAGTGTTAAAAATGGTTCTTTTTACTAGTGATCTGTATAGAGCCGGTCTGAGTCACCTGAATGCTTGAAGTGCTCTAAGAGTTTTTGACTTTCATATTTTATTTTGATTGTCCAGGACTTTGTTTTGTACATTATGGCTGGACACACACATGTTTTCGGGCGGAAGCCAACATTCCGTGAAAGAGAGAAAGACAGGGAGAGAGAAAGGAAGGGGAAGAAGCCTCTTAGAGTGGACACTTTTCTTTCTGCTCCAGACCTGCTCGCTCGACATCTTCTGGTCAGGAGGGATTCTGCTGTCCCTGACCAACCCCGTGGCCAAGGTATTGTAAGCTTCAGGGGACATGTAAATACACAGCATTTTTGGACTCTAACAATACATATATAAAGTAAATAAGATTATGGGAAAATGTAAAAACTAATGAACATCAGGAGAAGATTGAACAGCAGTTGTGTGCAGAGGCAAAGTTGCAACGAAGGAGTCACTTAAAACTTTTCTGGTTTTCTGGTTCATATTCCATATTTAAAAACTAAGGTGTAAAGGAAGCCTTATTAAATTTATTGCCAAAATGACTAAACAAAAGTTGTTTTATAATAGTATAACCATCATTGTGGAAATCACTGTGATCTGTTTGTCTATACTAACTGGTGTTGTTTCTGTAGCTCTGTTACGTCCATTCAGGGGAGGAGCTGTCACTCACAATGGAGCTGTGCTGTACAGAGAGACAGTGCTTAAACCTGGAGACTTGATTGGGCTTGGCAGCCACTTTCTCTTCCTGTACCGTGACCCCCGAGTGACCCCTGCACCTCCCATAGCATTGACCCCACCCTGGCAAGGTGATAGTACTTCCTTTGGGGCTGGAAACATGGTGGACAGGCAGGAAGCTCTGAGACAGCATTTAGGATCTGCTGAGGCAATGCTAAAATTCCAGGCCAAACACGCTGATACCCTGCTACAGGTATGACCTGCTACTAGCAATTAATCCTTCAGTTCACCAGGTCTCTGCAGCAAAGTACAACCGGGTACCAGGTGTAATTGTTTCTACAAAAGTGTTTGCTATTATATGTTTATTATACATTTACATGCAAAGTTTCAGGCATCTCTGCTCGAATTACTTTTACAGTGCTTTTTAATGTTTATATTGTTTTTAAAGTTAAATTGTGTAAACTTTCTAGAGAACACATTTCTGCACATTTTCTTAACACTGTTTTACTGTTTATATGGGGCAGGTTTATACCTTATATATAAGGTTGCAATCAAATGACATGTTTTGCGACAATGTAATTTGAATCTAGAGGTGTTCAAACATTTGCATTCCAATTGTATCTCTTACATTATTAGAAAAGTCATTCAAACCAATGAATTTATTACTCATATTTGATTTAAAATGTGTCATACAACCCATGTAGTAAGGCATTAAAAGTTGAATGGTTTGTGCTGGCACAACCACAGACAAGCAAGTGGTTACAAACTCAAAGATCCGGTTCTAGGCATAAATATAGATAATTAAAAATATAAGATTACTTAGGAGTTTTTCCTGTAGGTCAGTTCTTCTGTAATTTACTTTCTGTTTTTGTTTTAGGAAATTATTTCCAAGAATTCAACTCCAGATTCAGGAGGTGGACCTTTAGCCCCAGCCTATCTATTGTCACTCATGATAGATTATGCCGCTAAAAATCTAGACCCAGCGTTGACACCCCAACTATTGTTAAATGCAGCTAATCAGATTAAGGCAATTGTGTGGGTATGTATCTGCTAATTTCTCAAAATCTGATAAAGTTTATAAAAAGGGTGATTTTTGATATTTCCATAATTCAGTAAAACAGCCAGTGATGAGACAGTGAGGAGATTGTTATTTAGATTGTTATCTATCAGACAATCAACTGCAGTGATAATTATACAATGTAAATATTGTGTTAATGTAGTAGTAGCAGTAAATAGTCATACTGTTGCATTGTTCCTGCAAAGCGCATGTTTTGCACAAAGCACATTTGAAACAATGTGATTTGGAAAATTTGGAAAAGATGCAATAAATTTTTTTTCAATCTAATCTAACTTCCAGAATATTTGAACAATTATTTTAGTCACATATGAGGACAGCACATTTGAATTCCAAAACAGAATCCCTTCTGTTTACTGATCTTTCTCTTATCTCTGCCCTATGGATATTTGCTTTGTACTGTTAATGTCGAGTACTGGTTGTAAAAGAACACATTTCATAACTAAATCATACCAAGTATGGCCAAGTATGGGTGTGCTGTGAGGAGCTGGGTCCAGGGCAGGCTGTGGTTTGAGGAGCCACAGCTGCACACACATGGGCTTTCACTGGTATTTCGCTGGAGTTTGTAAACAGAGGTTGACTGATGTCATTTCCACCCGTTTGGAAAATGTGCTGTCATTGTCCGGACACATCAGCCAAACACACCCGCCCAAGCATTCATCCGAGGCTGCTCTAATCTCTTCTCTCTCCCCCCCTCTTTCTTTCCCTGTTCCATTATTCATGTTTCAGGACAACATTAAAGAGTTTGGAGACAAACATCCCACACAAACGTAAGACGCTCCACTTCTTTTGGTATTACACTTCACAATTATTTAACACATAGTGTATATGAACTGCTTCATACACTATGTTGTTTATCATACATTCATTCCTTTGGTTTACCCAAGAAACATATACTGTGTGCTGACCAAAAGATATAAAGGGCTCAGGAACACTCTTAAAGAATAACTCAGTGTTTTTAAACCTAATCTTTGTCTGGACAAACAACAGACACATCTTTTTCCCTGTAGTTAGAAAAATAACAATGCCGGCTGAAAAACATTAATAAAATTCAATGGGCATTTGCTGACTTCTGCAAATAAACCTTTGCTTAGAACTAACTGTTCTGCTCTACAGTAAAGGTGATAGTATGAGACAGTGTTAGTGTTTGCTTATCATCTTTATTAGATGACATGCTTTACCACTTTTATAATTAGCTGCATAAAACCACATGGCATCTGCAAGCAAGTTGTAATTAAAAGGGAACTACAAGCCCTAAAATGTTTTTGTTGTCATTCATACATGAATTGTCTTTAATTTTGGATAGTAAAACAAAATTTCAATAATTTTACAGCATTTCTATGTTTTTCTACAGTAAACCACTTGTGTGTGTGTGTGTGTGTGTGTGTGTGTGTGTGTGTGTGTGTGTATGTGTGTGGGTGGGTATGTGTGTGTGTGTGTGTATGTGTGCATGTGCCTGTGTGTGTGTGTAGTTCTGCAGATTCTGAAACTGACCTTCCTCCATCTAGTGTTCAAAAACTCTCCTCTGACCTTCGACCTCTCATGTTCTGGATGTCTAATGCCACTGAGCTTCTCAATTTTTTCCAAGTAAAAGTTGAGGCCATGGAGAAGGAATGGGAATTTGAGGGTGAGAATAGAGTGGTTCCTATTTTCAGTAGAATGATTGCTTAATACAGTTTATACTAAGAAGCATTTTTAATAAAAAATAAAAATACAAATGTATAATGCAAATGTATGCAGCATGCTGTTGTATATCTATCGAGATAATGTTTTGTCTTTGTATACCTGAATCATTTTCTCCATGTGTTCTTTTCATATTCTGTCCTTTTTGTTCAATACTGTAGTCAAAGCAGATTTGCACAGATTTGTAATCTTTATTATTTACAGTTGCGTGAAAAGCATTGCTTGTGCATGGATCAAATTGGTGATCTAGCACACTAATGCATCACCTACTTTTTATCATATACAGTGGCTTCAGAAAGTATTCACTTTTTTCAATTTTGTTATGTTTCAGCCTGATGGTACAACTGTTTAAATAAATTTTTTTATTCAGTACCTCATAATGAAAAAGTGAAAAACGTTTTTTTCACATTTATTAAAAAGATTAAACTGAAGTATCACATTTACATAAATATTCAGACCTTTTGCAACACTTGCAATTTGGGTCGGGTGCCTCCAGTTCTCTTGATTGCTGCTGAGATATTTTTGCAATCTCTTGATTGACAATGTATATCGAAGCAAAAACCAGTCTGTGAGGTCAAAGGATCTGCCTGCAGAGCTCAGACAGGAATGTTGCAAGGCACAGATGTGGGAAAGGCTACAAAAATTTCTGCTGCACTGAAGGTTCCCAAGAGTGGCCTCCATAATTATCAAATGGAAGAAGTTTGGCACAACCAGGACTCTTCCAAGACCTGATTGCCTGGTCAGACTGAGCAATCATGAGAGAAGTGTCTTTGTGAGAGAGGTGACCAAGAAGCCAACGGACAACCATAACTACAGGCCTCCACCAGCCTGTGCTTTATGGCAGAGTAGTTAGACTGAAGCCTTTCCTCAGTGCAAAACATGAAAGGCCATTTGGAGTTTGCAAAAAAGCATCTGAACAAGATTCTCTGGTCTGATGAAACAAAGATTTAACTGTTTGGCCACAATTCTAAACATTATGTCTGGAGGAAACCAGGCATAGCTCATCACCTGCCCAATACTATCCTAACAGTCAAGCACGGTGGTGGCAGCATCATACTGTGCGGGTGTTCTTCAGCAGCAGGAACTGGGATACTGGTCAAGGTTGAGGGAAAGCTGAATGCATCAAAGTACAGAGGTATCTTCAATGAACACACAGCAAAGAATTTGCAAAGAAGAATGACAGAAAACGCCCCACCCTCACCCAGGTGTGCAAAGCTTGTTGTATCATACCCAACGAGACTGCTGCCTAAGGTGCTTTAACTAAGTTCTAAGTAAAGGGTCTAAATACTTGTGTAAATATGATTTCAGTTTCCCTTTACTAAGTAAAGGGTCTAAATACTTGTGTAAATATGATTTCAGTTTTTTCTTTTCAGTAATTTTTTAAAATTATTTTTAAATTTTCACTTTGTCATTTTGGGGTAATGATTAGTAATGGTAGATTAATGAGGAAAAAATAATTCAAACGATTGTAGCATCAGGCTGCAACATAACAATTTGAAAAAAGTGAAGGGAGGCTAAATACTTTCTGAAGCCACTTTATGTAAAGCTATGCATCAATGCTTGTTGTGAGCTTCCTTGTTTTTGTGATACTCGGTATAAACAGTGTTCAGTTAAGTAGTTTTAAGTGGTTTTGTTACAGTTCATTGAATCCAATGGGGTTGTATGGGATTTCATGGGATTCAGTAATTTGTAAATATAGTACGCACCTTGCAGTGTTGATGAATTTGTATCTGTGTTCTGTGTCACGTGATCTTTTTTAGCCCCAGGTGACCCTGTCTTGTCTGCTGACATGGATACATGCTCTGAGGCACTGGCACAACTTGATGATGTTATCATGCATACCTTCCAGCAGTGTGTATATCATCTCACTAAGGTGACAAGCAGTTAAAGGATATTCAGATTCAAAATAAATAATTGGTCAATATGACTGGTAGCTAATATTCACTTGTTTTTTTTATTTTAAGGGAAAGTAAATATTAAATATTGCATGCAGTTCATCCCCAAGTTTATGCAGTCTGTTCTGAATCATAACGTCAGTGTCATACTTATATATGATCAGCTGCTCATCTGTTAGTTTCTTCTGCTAGTTAAAAATTGAAAGTGTAGACAGACTAGCTGATTGAAATCCCAAGTTTGAATACTCAATTTTGAAAAGTTTTTTGGGAAAAATAATGTCATTTTTAAAGACGCTTTTGGTGCATACATAAACTTACCAAACATAGAAAAAAATGGTTATCTTCACCTTCTCTTTCCTTCTCAGACATTGTACTCCCTCCTCCCTACCCTGCTGGACACGAATCCTTTCTCAAATGAGGAGAAGGAGAAAGAGAAGGCTAGAACAAGGGATGGAGCAAATGGAGAGGGTGAAGAGGGACATGAGGATGGTGATGTGTCCAGTTTGCCACCTTCTGTGGCCGGGCTGGTAGAGGTTTATCACTGCTCCCTCAAGCTGTCCCATGAAGCCTCCCTCTCCCCCCCCCTGACTTCCCAAACCTTTGGATACCTCTTTTTCTTTACCAATACATCCCTCCTCAACACCTTGCTCGAGAGAGGTAGCATTGCTGTTGTGTTCTTGACACATAGAGATCAAGAAGCCAAAGAATATATGTATTAGGTTCCCCTTATTCTACATTTGACTAAAAAGTCATGTAATGAGTAATGTTTGGATGGTTGATGCCTGATTTTTACTTTTGTCTAAGTACTTAAAGTGGTTAACAGGTAATGGAAGTTTATAACACGCTACTAGCACTGTGCAACTGCATATCCCAGCAAGTAATTGGATCAAATTAGCTAAATTTTGCGTTGATCAAAGGCGTACCCAAATTAACACGCTTACCTCAAAACTGTCTCACTGTTAATTAACTGATGTGTTTTGGGCATTGTAAGACACTCTTTAATACATAAACATTGAAAAAAGTGAGAATAAAGATCAAACTTCTAGATGACTGCTACTGTTATTTTTAGCTTTTGTGTAGTCTATTTGAGATTACTTAAACCATGGCTAACAAAATATAGTTTGAAATAAGTCTGATGCACATTGTTGATAAATTGCTGTAATCTTCCATTACTTGTTACCTAATTCATCATCATAGTTATAGTGCAAAAGTACAGAAGCAGACTTTAAATACCAAATGTTTTGGCTGATTAGCTGCATGGAGGGTAAGCGAAAAAATACATTTTGGCTGAACCATTTGCCATAATCTTATGATAGGGCACATTTAGGATACATTTTATCAGATATGAATAGATCTATTTTTTGTATGTAGTGTTTTTGACAGATTTGTTTATGTCAGTTTTTTTCTCTTCTGCATTAGATGGTTTATTTTCCTGGTCCCGTGCAGTACAGATTCGAACTAATCTGGATTTAGTCCTAGACTGGCTACAGGGGGCAGGCCTAGGAGACATTGCCTCAGAATTCCTCAAGAAGCTGTCAATCACTGTAAACTTTTTGTGCATTCCCAAGACCCGCCTTATCCAGGTATTAGGGGATTAGAATTTTTATATACAGTGTTCATGGTTTTCTAAAAGGTTTGATTAACAATAAGTCAGGGAATATATTCAGAGCCAACCTTTTTTTTGCTCACGTCAGTCATCCTGGACAAGCCTTCAAGAGGACCATTCCTTGCTTAGCCCTGCACAGCTTCACCACCTTTTGACTCATTATAAACTTGGACCAGCAAGAGCTCCTCCTTCCTGCTGGTCTCCACCTGCAGGCACTGAACTTGGAGGTGGTAAGTGCATTAAGTTCATTCACCAAACAAAGGTATACTATATCCATTACTCTTCATGAAAGCACAAGTTTAATTTAAATTTGGACTTCATGTGATGGACATAAATGACTTAATATAAAACTTACTCTATTGCTATAGACAAAATTTGATTGTTTTCTTTACTCAGACATTTTTGAGAGTTTTCTGGACCACCCTCCTCTCATCTTACCCAACGAGGCTCCAAGTCTGGACCTCTCTCAGCCGATCCCAACCCCAGAACTACAGAAGGAAGTCACGCGCCTGCGGACATTCCTGTGGGGTTTGGACCAGGATGAGCTCCCTGCAAATCAGAGAACTAGGCTGTAGAACAAGGTGTAAGCAATGTGTTTTAAAAACTAGGGTCTTAATGCAGTGTTCATTTGTACACACAATCCAAACCCTTGTGGCCTCCACAGCACATCTATAGGGCTTAAATCCATATGACCTTCTTCAAAGTACCTGTGCATTTCTTAGAGTTTGCCAGTGATGTTAGTGGTATTGACTATAGTCATTTGAATTTAAAGAACAAACAGTACAGTACAAGTGCAGAATGGTTTTAAATAACATCTTTACATTACTGTTGAACCCAGATATGACTCAAAATTCCCATTATCCTAGGTCATTCTGAAACAAAATGGGGGTGGGGGGGCGGATGGAACAAAAACAGTGTAATATTTAGTAAAGTCATTGCCTGGTTGCAGTGATTTGCATTTTGTGATTAGGTTTTAAAAAGAATTTATAGCGTATACACTATTCCTTTTTAGAATGTAAACACGTTTTTGTCATTATTACATAATAACATAATAATGTCACTTTCTAGCAGGCCTGTGCAAAGTACACATTGCTTCACACTAATGATCAGGATATAACACTAAAAGCTTGTAGCTAGTGATGCTGACTTGTAACAATCCCTTATTGCATACACCATTTAGTAATTGCAGTTATTTTGTAACAAGACTGCCTCATATAATAGTTTTCTGGTAAGACTTTGAGACTTTGATGTGGATGACGACATCACTGACATCATTATCTAGATGTAACACGTTTTCTAGCCATGTTTTGTTCCCATATTGCTAATAAACATGGTATGAGACCTGTTGATTTTGTATTTGTATTTTTTTTTTATTGTACTTGTGTAAATTCGGTGGCCTGCTGGGCTCTGCTCATGTCATTCTTTTAATCAACACTGGGTGGCATGATCGCAATACAAAGTGGTCTAATGAGAAAATTACTAAAAGAAAAGCAGCAGATGAAGGGGCTACCCCAGCAGGCCAACCACTCAAGCCATTAATAAATCAGCTCTTCAGTCTGACAGTGAAGATGTGAAGGCTTACTGAACTCTAAACTACTGTAATGTCACAATATATAATTGATCTCAAAATCAATTACATTTGCTTCACAGTTTGTATCAAAACTTTTGAGTTTGACTTTTGGTTTTATTTCTTTTGTTTCCATGCAGAAAGGATAATCAGAGTGTAAAATTTTTAAGGATGCTTTATGTTTCCCTAGAAAAACTTCAAAGTTAGAAAATAACATTTAATTAAATTCCACATGATCTATTTGATATTATAGGATACAAATGGTCTTGATTGAAACTATTTCTTGTGTGTAATCGGGATACCAATAAGGAATAATATATTACATTCAAAATTAACGGTCAAACTTATTTTACTTATAATAAAAGACACATTGTCTCCAAAAACTGCTATGAAAAACTATGCTTTCACAGTACTTGACATTGAGCTTTGAACTTTTTTTATTCTTTTAAAACAAAAACAGGAACTCGCAGGGACATTGACTGAGTCTACATGAGAGGAATATAATCCTAAGAGTGTGTATCTCAATTAGAGGGCCTGGCTGCAGTACTGCAGGGCCACAGTCCAGCACAGTTGTGTAATTTTCAAGCTTTCCTGTCTTTTATCTAATAGCAGTGCACGCTACCTTTATCATTCTTTAACATCTGGTTGCTAAGTAACTACAACAGCCGCTTTAATCTAAACTGCTTGAGTTCTTTTTTTGGGCGTAAATCATTTTTAATATCATAAACAAGTATTTGATAGGATTTGGCTATACTTTAGATTTTTCACTTTGCAAAACTGTCATATAGAGGAAAAAAAAACAGTCTGTTATAACACTGTTATGGTGAATAACATCACTGATCAAAGCATGGCTGTGATGATATTCACCATTTCATTCATTGCTGTGCAAATGGACAGTCAGTTTCTTTTTATTTAACTTTCACAGAGATCCAAGATGACAAGAGTTTAAACAGATGTTTCTCAACAGTAGTCCTGGAGGCTCCACCTGCACTCCACCTGCACAGTTTTTTGTTTTCTATGTCTTACACACTGATTCAGTTCAAGAAAGGACTTGATAATTAGCAAATGATCTGACTCAGGTGCAGAGAAAAACACGAAACCAAGCAGTGCAGGTGGGGCCTCCAAGATGGGAGTTGAGAAACACTGATGTAAGCGACCAGTAAATACTACCTAGTTGCTAGGGTGTTCAGCTCGAGTTTTGAAGATGGACGGAAAGATTCAGGGATGCAGTCCAGCAAAACCCGGCCTAAACTCTTGCTCAAAGACACCTGATTCACCTAATAATTAGTAGATGTGTAGGTCTGGCCCTAAAGTCTTTCAATTGGATACTAGGTACAAAAACGCAGGCCTACATCTGTGTACATACTTTACTCAGGAGCATAAATATGTGACCTCACACTAATTTCATTCATTCCCGATTTTTTAGTCGACAATACAGTGTAAATAGTTTACATTTGAAAATTGCCTAAGAATGTTATTCTGCGCAAAAATGTTTATTGCATACCTCAGTCAGTACATCATAGTGGTCAGACAACTCATTTAAAATGAATAAGTGCAATATATTTACACCAAAAATACTGAAACCCTTGTGAAATAAAAGAATTTCCTCAGTGTGGAAACATGTGGAAGGATGCTGTCACTTAAGCCCAGAACAAAAAATCACAGTGGTTAGTTCAAACAATATTTCACTGCTATTTATCCTCTCAAACAAGTGAGCCATTTTTTAAAGCCAGTCTAAATAAAAAACAAACTCCCATCCTTATCCCAGAAAACTCAGCAATGACATTCTACTCATTTAGGCTAAGTCAGTCATACGTGCATATGTGAACCCCTTTTACCTGCAGGCTCAACATTCACTTATTCATTTAAAGAACTGTAATTCGGTAATGACTCTGACAATAGTCTGCAAGTTACGTAGTCATGTAAATTGACGTGCAAGGGGTTAAGCAATCCCAGCACTTTCACTGACGTCATTTAGAAAGAAAGAAAACAACAACAACTATTCTATATCATTTCAAATCCACAGTTATTAAGAGTGTTTTTTTCCCCTCTGGCTCAGAGCCAAATCCAAGACTTCCTGTCAATGTCTCAGCTTTGGTTCTTTCCGGTAAGCAGGATGCCATGGGACTTGATGACATCACTTCACTCTGATGGCTGAGTGTGTCCGACGTAATTTGGTTGGAGATTGATCTTGTGAATCATAATGAGCTTTTGTGGTCCAGCTTAAATCATCAATCAAAGCAACTGTGCTGTTTTTGAATCTGAAATGGCATGTGGTCACTCACAAAGATTCCCCATGGCAGTTATTAACCCCTTGTCCAGTATTTGTAGGAAAAGAAGGGTGACTTCTGAATTCTGTGGGGAAAAAAAGATGTTTTTGAGGGCAGTAGCCACACAGTAGTGATGCTGTGTGAACCGGTGTGATGAGAAACTTTATAGCCTGCCCCCATGACCCCTCTGTCTGACTGCCCCACACAAAAGTGCTGTAATGTCTGTGAATCAGCCTCTAGTTCAGTTTTGGGGTATTTTTACTGACCTGTGCTACTGTGTCATTTTTAGAATTAATCAAAATAACGTTGCCTAAACCAATCAGCCATCACATCAAAACCACTGACAGGTAAAATCAAGAACATTGAGTATCTCATTACAGTGGCATCTGTCAAAGAACAAACTTACGTGATCCTAGAAAGAACAAATGGTGAACCAGTGGCACCAAAGGCTCTTCAGTGCATCACATTTATGGCCTGCAACAGTAGGCATGTAAGATTGAAAGGACTGTTTTTAATGATCAGTTATAAATACATTTTTGATAAAAGTGGCAGGCACCACTAGCTGGGTGCACATGTTCATACACTAAAGGATTTTTTAACCTTTTGAAATAAAACAGCCATTGAACCTAAATGCTAACCTAAAAAAGAGTTTTCCCAAAATGTCAATCTGTGCATGCCTTTCTTATCATTTTTTCATCATTTATCCAAATAGACATAAAAACATGGCCTGAAATAAACTCTGACATCTTCATGCACACATCTGTAGTAAGAAACCAAATACACACACACACACACACACACACACACTTTCTCTGTCTCTTGCTCGCTCTCTCTCTATCATATACACACTCTCTCTCACACACACTCTTTGACACACACACACACACACACACGCCTCCAGGTGCAGCTCCCCACACCTGTTGAAGAACCTCTCTGTAATCAGGACAACACAATTATTTTTCGGATGCGGGGGGTGAGGGAGCAGACAATAGAGCACTTATTCTCTCTCTCGGTTTTTTCTGCATCTCTCCAGTAATGATAGATTCTTCCCCTCTTCAAAGGCCATCAGTTTCCTACAAAACAGCTGAGTCAGTAAACTGAGAAAGGGGGAGATGGGGCGTGCACGTGGTTGTGTGCGCGCGCATATGTGTGTGTGTGTGTGTGTGTGTGTGTGTGTAAGTGTGTGTGCGTGCATGTTTGTAGGCCTCTAAATCCCTTCCCTAATGTCTGCAGTCTGGGGTATTTCTACGGTTTAACGGATGTTGTAGAGAGTTCCCACACATATGGAAAGCAGAATGTGTTTTTGATAGCCGGGGCACACTACTGTCTGAGGGGTCAATCAAGGATGCACTCAGTTCCTTTTAAGTTAGGCTGGCTTAAAACAAAGAAGCAAAATATAGGCTATGTGATGTGACATAAAAATGCACTCTGCTCTATTCAGTTAATATTAGCTTGCTGATTTCGAAGATTATCCATGTTAAAGAAAATTTTAATTTGAGCAATTGCACTTTATTTCCTCCAGAAAAAGAAAGTACTGCCCTGGCCTCTGTAGCTTCTGGTTGGAGTGTCATGGTTGATTAGACTCTAAAAACTGGCTGATCCAGTGCTGTTTAGCATAAGTTAATTTAAAGTAATAGGTTATTGTTTTATAGTGCTTGCTCACTGTAGGCTACGCTGCTAAAACCACACAGTGTTTAATCTGCTCCCAGACTCCTGTGATGGTTTGTCATTGCTTGAGGGGAGAAGCTTGATTTATTAAATTCATATCAGCACGGAATTAAACCATTCAGTCATAAAGAAGCAATGGTTGATTAAAGTTCACCTTCGTTGTGTTGACTTTAATAAAGATACTAGTAGGCTTTTGAGTACAATAATTAACTCAGTAATGGGGTTAGATGGGATGGCATTTTAGTTGAAAATAAATAATGCCAGGCAACAGCTGGGGTGGCCCCAGCTCCCCCATTCTCTGTGCCCACACAGGGTGTATGTGCCTAAAAGCAACACTCTTAATTGCAGTAATCTGCTTTCATTCTGAGTGCTTTTGAAAAGCTACCCTCTCTCCCGCTCTCTCTCTCTCCCTCTCTCTCTCTCTTTTCTGAAACGCTGATTAGGCACTACTGGGACTTTCCAAGCCAAGGCCTAACACACAAGGCCCTTGGGAGATTGCCTTCACCAAAGCAACACTTTAGCCAAAGCTGCTGTGTCATAAATATGACGTAACAGCTTGATGTACAAGCAATTATAAACTCTGATAATGATATCATGCTACAAAATATGATAGTATGGCAACTGAAAACATCTTAGCCCAGTGATTTTGCACTAAAGAGAAATGTTGACCAATGGATCCCATTTTTTTTTTTTAATGAGTGGAATTATAGTGTTTTTATTTATTTATTATAGTGTTAAACATAGATTGTATCTAAAATTTTAATTGGATTGTTGTAACCTGTATCTAGAATTTTCTTAATTTTAATTCAAGTGTTTTCCATGTAAACATTTTTTAAGCTTAAGCTTAACCTGATGCAAGAAAAAATTAACTGTAGTGGAGTAAAATACTTTGACTTGATAAAAAAAAAGAAAAGTCTTCGGTACTCTCCTACCAGTTACAGTAACAGTTTTCCTGTTTTTTTTTCTCATTTGTTGTGGGCCAAAGCTGTCCAGCACAGTTTGATTAGATTTCAATGTTTCGAATGATGTGAATGAAGTGATAAGTGAAGGTGATCATGCAGAAAAGCTACTAAAATTACTTTTTCTTTCTGCATATTACTCACTTACAGCCAATATGTTGATTGCTAATGAAATTGGAGCAATGTGTCATTCCTGAGTCTGATGGATATGTAACCACTAATCTTTATTATAGTACGAAAAATCTACAAATACCTCAAAATAAAAATAAAAATAAATACTTCAATTCCCCACTGAAAAAAAATGAGAAAAGTTCAACCAAAAAGATCCCAAAAAACAATAGATTGAAGTATTTATTTTTAACAAACAAACAAAAAAAACTACCAAAATTACTGGCAACTGCGTATTTAATAGTTTGCGCAACCCCCCCTTTGATAATAAAACAACACTGAGCGTCCTATGATGTTTGTAAGGCTGGAGAACACAGAGCAGGGCATCTGAGATCATTCCTTTTTACAAAATCTCTCCAGATCATCCAGCATCCTAGGCCCTCTCTTGTGCACTCTCTGCTTCAGGTCACCCCACAGGTTTTCAATGGGGCTGAGGTCAGGGATCTGAAATGGTTTAGTAGAAGATTGATTCTGTGGTCAGATAAACATTTTTTTGTGCTGATTTGCTTCAGATCATTGTCCTGCTGGAAGATGCAACAAAGACCCAGTTTTAGTTTCCTGGCAGAGGCAGACAGATTCAGAATAGAAATTTCCTGGTATTTTATATGCATCCTAATCTAAGATTTCTAAGGCATCTGGAGAAAAAAACAGCCCCACAAAATCCTACAACAGAACTTCACAGCCAGCAATAGCGATGTTGTTTAAGGGCTTGACCCAAAGATAAGAGGGTTGTGGGTTCAAATCCTGGAGCAGTAGGTGACCCTGAAGAATCATTAAGCAAGTTACTGTTCCCCAACACTGGTCCCCAGGCACTGGCTGCTCGCTGCCTCACTAGGGTGGATGAGTTTAATGCAGGGACATGTTGCACGTTGTGGTCTGCTGTGATGACAAATATCACTTTCACATCAATCATATTTTATACTTGGGATATGATTCCTTTTATTATAGCCATCCCTCTCTTACATCACACTTACTGCTCAACACTACTTCCTTATTTGGTTTGCATGTTCTCTTATCGTTGCCGTATCGATGGATGACTAAGGGAATTTGTCATCTGTGAAACCTAATATTTGTGCTTCTGTGGTGACATGCGACTTGAATCAGCTACACTGTGTGTGAGGAGGGCAATATTTTTTTGTTGAAAAGAATCACTTTTAAAGAGGGATTTGTTTTCTCTGAATACATTTACTTGAGTCAGTGTTGGATTTTTCTCATGTTTTTTACAACTCTGAAACAGGTGTGAAGGTTCCTTTGCAAAAGCTTATTTATTTATTTGATTGTTTGTTTGTTTACAGAAATGTTTTGCTTTTGGTTACTTTTGATGAAAAGCAATGCTATTTGTTTTCGGTTACTGAAATTAAGATCAGGAGAACAGTTTTGTTTGGATAGGCTTAGCAAGGTATTGTAATACATATGAGACATGTATGACCGCCGCATCCTAACAATGTTTAGAAACAAATTGTGTGTGTGTGTGTGTGTGTGTGTGTGTGTGTGTGTGTGTGTGTAGGTGTGTGTGTGTGTGTGTGTGTGTGTGTGTGTAGGTGTGTGTGTGTGTGTGTGTGTGTGTGTGTGTGTGTGTGTGTGTGTGTGTGTGTGTGTGTGTGTGTGTGTGTGTGTGTGT
>CM029377.1:13450066-13636642 GCA_017165825.1 Hepsetus odoe | reverse complement strand
CTCTCTCTCTCTCTCTCTCTCTCTCTCTCTCTCTCTCTCTCTCTCTCTTTTTCTCTGTGTGCTCCTGAAGTATGGTGAGGATTTCTGGTTCTGGCTGTGGCTGCAGCTCTGCGTCTACTCCATCAACCCTTATTACGCCTCCACAATCCACTAATAGGCACTTAAACCCTTCAGAACACTGGACGCTTGAGGAGTCGCTAAACCATCGCTCTCGCGCTCTTTGCTTACTTCTGTCTTGGAGCATTACTCACGAAATCCCTTTTTTTCCCTTAAACCTCTGTTGTTAAAATACCACATTTTAACAATAAAGGTTTCAGAAAACCTAATTTCACAGGAGGTTAGTTATTTTTGGGGGTGTAAAAAAGCATCAGATGATGGCCAATCAAATGAATCAATACTGGCATGCTTAATCAATTGTGGGTGGCATGCAGTTTGTAGTGCTGTCGCCTCACAGCAAGAAGGTCCTGGGTTCACTTCCCAGATGGGGTGGTCCTTTCTGCATTTTCTCCCTGTGCCTGCGTGGGTTTCCTTCAGGTGCTCGGGTTTCCTCCCACAGTCCAAAGACCAAAGACATGCACATTAGGTTAATTGGAGAGGATAAATTGCCCCCTATAGATGTGAGTGTGTTTTTCTGTGTGTCTGCCTTGCCTGTCCAGGGTGTGCCCCACCCCCTTCTGCCCTATGAGCTGGGATAGGCTACTGCACCCCCTGTGACCCTAATTAGGACAAGTGGTTATGCCATTCAGTGAGTGAGTAAATCATTGCTTAGTTTCAGGCAAAATAATTTCAGCTGTTTTTCAGGTTTACATTCCACTACTGTGCAAAAAAGACACTGTTAACATCAGTTTTTTTTTTTTTATTAGTTCACACTTATTAAGCAGGGTCTTCCCTACCTATCCCAGCTCTCACACCTGACATGCATGTCTTTGGTGGAAATAGAAGCACCCGGAGGAAACCCAGGCAGACACAAGAGAACATTAAAACTCCACACAGAAAGGACCCAAGGACTCACGCCTTGCATGGGAATTGAACTCAAGGCCTTCTTGCTGTGAGGCAACAGTGTTAGCCACTCTGCCATCCCTGAAACTAAAATAACCAGACAGAACTATCATGAGATTTGAGATTTTGTGATGCTCAAAGACATCATAACAGAATGAGGTCATGAGGTTAGATGCACCTGACTGAAATAAGCAGTCAGAAGCTTATGCAGGTGTGTTAGATCAGGGAAATCAGCTGTGCAGCCCTAATGACTGGAACTGACGGTATTAAAATAATCTCTTAATGCTTGCTTAATATTCACCTTTGGATTCTGTTTGCAGCTATGATCTGTTTCACAATAAGCACAATTAGACCCCTTGTTCTAGGAGGGTTCCCTTTTGTTCAAACGTGATAGATCCCTTGAATAGAATGATAGATTACCCATTCACATCATGCGGGGCTCACTGATTGTGAGGCTGATTGTAAACAACAGACTTTAATTTCACCTTCAAATTAACTGCTATTTCTTGAGGCTCTCAAAATTTTGCCACTTAAAAACATAATAATGGATAATGTAAATAAATAGACAGGTGTAATAGTTTTTTCTCACTTGTTTAATTGGGTTATTTATAGCTTTTAAGCAATGTGTAAAAATCCAGTGATGTTTTAGATTAGTTTTATGCAGAAATATAGAAAATTATAGTTTTCCCTATGACCTGTACCTAGAAACTGAATAATGAATGGTTGCCAGTTATACACTAAAGTTTGGATTATTATTTGTATTTCCAGAGCTCCTGGGAGTCTGGCAGTTGTCTAGATTTGCCTTGTTCACAATATCCAGACATTTGCTTCTGTAGGTATATTTCATGGGGCAGTTTTACTAGCTATCTCTTCTGTTTAATAGAAGCCTACTGAAAAAAAGGATTCTTTGTGTGCATGTGCACACGTGTGTAAAAGCTACCAGCTCTGCTACAGCGTGGAAAACCCTCTGACATCATTCACATTCTCATTTGAGCAAATTACAGCATGTCGTTTGTAAATCACAGAATGGGCAGGGCTTAATATAGGGCCAAACGTTGTCTCTCTACATCAGTGACTGCTGGAGAAAGAAAACATTAAGCAATCCTTTCATTCTTCCTTTTATCCTGATGGGGAGATGACACAGCTGTTTCTTCCTGTTGATCTGTTGGCAATGTCTCATTACCCAGAAGCCCCCACTCCTCCCATCTTCTGGTCTGTCTCTCTCTCTTTTCCAGTGGGTCTCTCTCATACTGGATCTCTCATTTCAGGACATTCTTCACTGTCAAACCCATCTGCACCACCACCCAAGAAACATTTGTCTTGCTTATTTCTTCTTCTTTTCACATTAGACTTATATATAACGGCCAAATGTGGGATCAGGGCCTTGTGTGTGTGAGGTCTAATGTGTGTGTGTGGGTGTGTGTGTGTCAGTGTGTTCCTTGTCTGGTGGGAGGAAGACGGCATGCCCTTATTTAAGGCCTGTTGCAGTGCAAATTGTGATGTAACACAGGAAAACTGCGTGAAACTGCTCCGGCGGTCCCATAATCCGATCTGCTTTGCTTTCTGCTTTGCACTCCTCTATCTCAGCCTTGCTCTTAAGCCAGGCCTACATTACAAGTTATACCCCGATTATAGCCATAATTACCAAACAATCGGTGTTAACAGTACCTGATAGCTTCATTTCTATTTCTCACAGTCATGATCTTCCATCCTTACTGAACCTTGATTTTCTTTTAACCTTGAACAGTTTTTAACCTGCCAAACTAAAGTTACTCATGTTGTTGGATTCAAAGTGTGGTTAAATAGTAACATAACACAGTGCAACAAAACAACACAACCACATTGGTCTTTTAACAGTATATGGATAATCTAATTCAAGATAATACATCAGTGAACAGATGGCTTAGACAGATCTTTGTTGAACTAGATCGAGTTGGATCAGACAGAATTTTGATGGGTTACGGTTGGTTTCAGGAAAAAAAAGATAATCCGTATGAAGTCAGGTTCAGACAGAAGTCTAAGCCGCGGATTTTGATGAAAGATTTATTTTCAGGATAGTTTTATAAGTATTTAAAATATTCCATTTTTTCCCCACTGGAATCTGGATATAATCTGGCAGTTATTATCAGATGAGAATGCATACCAAGAATCATTTTTTCACTGCTGTTGACATACACATATCATGTGAGTTGGGTTCAGATTGGGTTGTGTTTGGCTCAGCAGAAAGTTACTATTTGGTAGAGTGATATAGTTGTGTAGTATTAATATGGTGAAACTTGATTGGATGCACCACAACAGGAAATACAGTTAAAGGTTCAGATAAGTAAAACTGCAGGTAAAAACAGTGAACTATGTTGCAGAGGTGTGACAGTTTTTTCACCTTCCGTTTGCCTAAAGGGTGACCCATTTGAGTCTTGCAGTTACCATTATAAATGTAGAGTGCAGGTCTGAGGTTGGTGGGTGTTCTCTGAGACATTGGACAGAAGGTGCTGTGAGAGGTGTGGTGGCTGACCGGCGGTCAGTTTGGGGTGAGTCATTCTTGGCGCCTCGCTGGCCAAAGAGTCGATTGATCCAGTTCCATCAGAGACCGAATGTTTTTTTCTCTTTTCTTTCGTCCTCTGCCGCCCATCCGGCCGACCCCTTCATCTGCCCTTTTTCTCATGTCTTCATCTCTTCTTCCACCTCCAGTCTCAACTGTCTGTCTGTTTCTTGATTTTCTCTTGTCTTTCCTTCAGGGCATTTCCCTCCTTCCATGACTGTGACATTCCCAACATTCCTTTCATACCTAGGAGAGGATGGAAGGGAGAGAGAGAGACAGAGAGAGAGAGAGACTGAGTGGGCGATGTTAATAAGACACAGACATGGGTGTTTGTGTATGAGATGAGGAAAGTGTTGTACATGGACATTGACCTTGCCAATGAGGGAGGATAACTGGGTATGTAAACAGATTGCTAAAAATATATCTGTCCATATGAGGGTCATATAACACATTCCAGCGAGTGATACGGACAAAATGCAAACAGCTGGGGGGACATTTACCAAAGCAGGGTGAGGCAGCTGTTGCTATCTCCAGTTATTCTTCGCCTCAGACTGTTTTTTTTTGTTTGCATCATACTCTACCAGCACCACATAAACACCATGCCAAGGTCTCTGCTGTGCTCAGAAATCCAAATGATAATTGGTCAATTATGGCCCTATAATGATCAGACTGACCTACAATGTATGCTAATGTACATTATTGCAAGTAAATACACTTCTTTATCCCCTCAATTGAGCTTTCTTATTGTTTATGTAGAGAAAAATCTTTCCCAGTTAAAAAAAAAAGTGATTGTGTGGCCAACCAGTTAACTCACAGCTAGTTCAATCAAATGGCTAATGTTAGTTGGACTTATCAGTGACCTTAATTAACTAAATATTTCTGAGAAATTGTAGCCTGTGAGACAGAATTGATACGTTACTCCGATCCTGCTGGTGTGGGTTTTCTTTCTTTTTATTAATGCTCACAAAATCAAATTGATTGCCAGAGTCTCCAACATGTGGACAGTGTTCAGACTACTGCACAAAGCTTTATAATGATCTTCAAATAATGTTTGTGGGGGGGTTGGTGAATGTAGATTGTACGTATGAATGAATGTAGATTTTAGGTAGCACAACTTATACATGACATGAAAGTGTAAGCATCTACTCGTCATTGTGCATAAACATACATTTTAAAATCAATATTAATGTTAATTCTAAACGATGTTGGGGTTATTTTTTGGCAGGCCAAATCAAGGTTACTCATGGGCTAATGCTTGATCTGCAAGAGTTAAGGGTTGAAAGCCAACCGTCCCCCCAAAAAATTAATCATAATCACATCATACTACACAAGTAAGAGTTCTCAAATAAGATTTCTTCAGCTACATTCTACGTCGTTTATTAACGGAGTCACTGTGAATAGGAGCATTAGCCAATTGCTCTGAGTCTGTTGAGGTAGTGGGATGCGCTGTCCCCTGACAAGGTTATAGAAGAGTTTGTTTTCAAAGCCTGCAGATGGCTGGTGATTGGCTCTAAAAAACACTTACTGTGAGACTGAACAGTATTGGATTTGATGTGTATTGTAGCTATTTGTTGCGTCCGAATGTCAAATGTGCATGTGTGTGTTTGTGTGTCATGCTGCAAAGGGCAACATATTTCAGATCACTGGGGTCATGCCAACGAGTCCAGTCAGTGGGACAGGCAAGTGACGTAGGAGCATTCCAGAGTCTTTTGTCTTTCCGGCCCCCTTGGACTACATCACGCATTCGTTTAGACTGTCTCATTCTCCCTTTCTCTCTCACTCTCTCTATCCTCTATCTTGTCCTTCTTTTCCCCCTCTTTATCTGGTTTGCCCCTCCCCTTTGTGCTTGTCTGCTTTTCAGCCGTGAGATTTTTCCAAAGAATAACAGCCTGTGACGCAGACAGATGAACGGAGGTGTCCAGTAAAAGGAGGGTACTGCCCAGTATGTGTGTGTGTGTGTGTGTATATGTGTGTGTGTGTGAGTATATTATCTTGGGGTCCGGTAACCAGAAGGTAATCAAGAGTTCACTTACACAGCACCTCTTGTACACACAGAGCAAGACCTGGCAAAGTCATTGGTAATGCACAATCTGCGTCTCTAAGGAGCCTTCGCTTTACAAGAAAGAATGTGCTAAAAATAGCGTGATACCCCCCTACACCCCCTCCCCCCCCCACCCACCCACACACACACACACACCCCACACCCCTCTTTCTCTCTCACTTTGCATTCCTTTTTTTTTACTGTTTTAGTTCTTGGCCCTGGCTCCATCTAAGTTCCTGGACTACAGTCTCAGGAGATAGAAAGAGAGAATGCAAGAGTGAGAATCAGAGTTAGAGAGACAATAAATAATAACTGATTATAATAACTGAATGTTTAAATATAGTCAAAAAACACAATTCATAATTTAGACTTTACATTTTCTTTACTTTACTTTTACTACTGTACCTATAGCCTTTTCTCCGCCATAGCGGATCATTTCTGTTTCTTAGGGTCCTCTGCATCTTCTTCATTCCAGCTGACCACCTGCATTTCCTCTCTCGCAAATCCATAAACCTCCTCTTTGGTCTTCCTTCCCCTCTTTCCTGGCAGCTCCATCTTCAAGATCTTTCTCCCAATATTATGCTCATCTCTCCTCTAGACATGTCCAAACCCAACCTTGCTTCTGTAACTTTGCGTCCAAAACGTCTAACCTGAGCTGACCCTCTAATATACTAATTTGTAATCCTGTCCATCCTCATCACACCCAATTAAAATCTTTGCATCTTTAACTCTGCCACCTCCAGCTCCACCTCCTGTCTTTTCCTCAGTGCCACTGTCTCCAACCCATATAGCAAAGCTGGTCTCACTACTGTTCTGTAAACCTTCCCTGTCACTCCTGCTGGTACCAGTCACAGATCACTCCTGACACTCTTCTCCACCTTTTCCAACCTGCCTGCACTCTCTTCTTCACCTCCCTTCCACACTCCTCATTACTCTGATCTGTGGATCCCAAGTGTTTCAACTCCTCCGTCTTTGTCATCTCTACTCCCTGTATCCTAACCACTCCACTTTTCTTCCTTTCATTTACACTCATGTCATCTGTCTTTGTCCTACTCACTTTCATTCCTCTCCTCTCTAGAGACTATCTCCACCTCTCCAGGTTCTCCTCAACTACCATCTCTCCTAAAGCTCTCCATGCTTCCACAGGTATAACATGTGGACCATCAACCTTTCCATTCTTCATCACTGTTCTTACTTCCATCTTGCTAATCCGCTGCACTTCCTAGTTTGGGTTTTTTCACATAATTTAATCTCCTTTTACTCCTGTCTACTTGCTTCATCTCTTTGACTATCACACTTCTTCTTTATACACTCTTGGATTTTTGTGTTCCACCACCAGGTTTCCTTATCCTCCTTCTTCTGCCCAGATATCACATCAAGTACCTTTCAAGCTGTTTCCCTTACCAATTTTTCTGGCAATCTTGTAACTTTTCACTACCTTCAAAGGCATGTGTTAACTCCTGCCTGAATTCCACCTTGCAGTCTTCCTTCAGTTTCCACCATTTGATCCTTGACTCTGCCCTCACTTTCCTCCTCTTCTTGAACTCCAAGGTCATCATACAGACCACCATCCTTCGCTTTTTAGCTACACTCTCCCTGTCACTACTTGGCAGTCTCAAATCTCCTTCAGACTAACCCTCCTGCAAAGGATATAATCCACCTGTTTGCATCTTCCTCCACTCTTATACATCACCCTGTGCTCCTCCTTCTTCTTAAAATAAATATTTACTACAGCCTTTTACCAAAATCTACAATCAACTGACCTTGAACATTTCTCTCCTTGACACCAAACATACCCATCACCTCCTCATCACCTCTGTTCCCTTCACCAACATGTCCATTAAAGTCTGCAGCAATCACCACTCTTTCTCCCCTGGGTACACTCTCTATCACTTCACCTAAATCACTCCAGGATTCTTCTTTCTCCTCCATCTCACAACCAGCTTACAGGGCATAAGCACTAACAACATTCATTATCACACCTTCAACTTCCAGCTTCAAGCTCATCACCCTGGCTGATACTCTGTTCAAAAACACTTTTGACATACTCCACTTTCAGGATAACACCTAACCATTTCTCTCTCTCCTCCTGATTATTGATAGCAGATCTGAATAAATCTTAATGCTTTTTCAACATTGTAATTTAATACCAATCATGCCGATAAAGTTTTTCTGAAATTATCTGAGTTTAGAAACAGAGAAAGAGAGAGAGAGGGTGAGAGAGAGAGAGAGAGAGAGTGAGAGAGAGAGAGGGAGGAAAAGAGACAATAATCAAATCTTTCTGCTTCATCATCTCTGCACTGCTGGCCCAGTGGCCAGACCTGTTTACATACTTCTACCTTGTTTACATCCGGCTGTTTTTGTTTTCTGTTTAGTAGCCCCTCTGTTTATGCTCAGCCCTCTGCGTCCGACACCTACTCTTCCTCAGACGGAAGGAAGCGGAGATGGCAAAAAAGATTGCCAGAAACAGGGAGAGAGGGAACATGTCCCAGAAAAAGGTGACAGAGGTAAATATATAAAACTAGCAATAGTAGCTGTGTTACAGTCATGCCAGTTATTCTATCTTGAATTAAACTGAACAGAAAAAATTGATAGAGAAACATAAAGAGAGAAAACTAGAAGGAGAGAGAGAGTTGGAGAAAGAGGGTCAGACAGCACGTCCAGTGACAGACAAGGAAAGAATGTTTAGGCCGTCTGAGAAGAGTAAGACAGCTTCGTGCATGGTCGGGCATGAGTGTCTGACAGTTAATCTGAGAGTGTGTTGTGTACACAGACTGAAATATAGGCTGCAAAAACATTAACAGGTCACTGTGATGAGAGCTTGAGACATCTTTTTTTTCAATCATTTAACCACTGTAGTCAAACTACAACACTTTTAAACAAAATAACACAAATGTATGGATTCTCCCCTTTATCAGAGAACAGCACAAGCAGCGTTTGACCGGTTTGTTGGTCCAGGCCCCTACATGTTAAAAATGCTTTATCCTGATGACTTTATACTTTGCTTCAAATGGAGCTGAGGTCTGAATTTTCCATTCCACCTTAAATTGGGCAGCAGTTACAATACTGTGAGGGCACCAGAACATCACAGCTGTAAAGCAAGTTAAGTTAAGGTGGACTCAAAACTTTTTCTTCAGCTCTGCCTAAAGTGAGTATCAAACAGACATTACAGGGAGATAATTGATGGAGAGCTCTGTCAACCATCTGAAAGCATGAGCATGTGCTAATAAAATGATGACGAGCACTGCCACAGTTGTTTAATTTGAAGGAGAGTTTAGGCAGGGAAATGCCTATTACATCATATGCACTGTCAGACTTAACAATCAGAACCAAACCACTGAAAACATATGCTGGGAGGACAAAACTGCTACCTGTTCAGCATCAGCAATTACCTAAACTTAACTTAAGCCTAAAATATTTTAGCATTTGTATTTTTATCACCTGAGCATCAACGTCATTTCTATATATATATATATGATTCAACAAAATAATGTACCAGATCTTGGTTTTGTTGCATAATCTGGACCCAGATTATCCCACCTCTGGCACTACCACCATTGGGTCCCTGAGCAAGACCCTTAACCCGGAGTTGCTCCAGGGGGGACTGCCCCTGTAATTAGAAACTGGAAGTCGCTGGATAAGAGCAAAATGCTAAATGTAATGTTTGTACAAAAATGTATTTTGTTGGATCTTTAATAAAAGTCTAAATAAAGTATAGTATACTTTATAGTATATTATAGTATATATAAAAGAGGTATACTTTATTTCTTTATAGCATGGACTATGGCGATCCTTGGTGATCATGTCGTCAGTGCTTGTCTTCCTAAGATGTGTATAAGAGACAGTATATATATATATATATATATATAAATAGTTCTCACTGCTCTGTTTAAAACAATGTGAAGAGGATAAAATGAACAAGCACTTTAATTCAATCTTCATATAATTTTTATTTTTGTTTCATTAAAAGCTGTTTTGCAGATGTTGATTTTTTTTTTGACATTTCATAATAGCTTAAATGTGCACATCTGGAGCTCATAACAGAAGTTTAAGTTATATATCCTTTAAAGGATGTTACAGTTAAGATGTTGACTCAAGTGATTTCAATTAAAGCTCTGAATGTAACTGGAGCCTGTTCAGTTAGGCAGACGCCTGTAAAATCAAAGAACAAGGGTGTGCTGAATTGGTCACTTACACAGAAATGTAGTGTTAGCAATATGTAACCTGACATCACTGGATTACAATGTCATGTCTGTCAGAGACGTCCATACGGTGAAAAAGTATGGGTGTGATCATTCAGGCAGTATGGGACATCTGCTTGATGTGACAAAGCAGCAAATCCAGCCTGTTTATGTAAAAGGGAAACACAGCAGAATGACAGACACTTGTCACAATTTCTCGAATGGTAGACACAGTGACAAGTAATCTGGTTTGTCAGTTTCCAGTGTTTTTTTTTTTATTATTGCCTTCCCAGTGTTTTAGGCCTATGGGAATAATATAAGTCTATAATATTTGTATTTAACTTTCAGCCACCACACTAGCAGCTGTTTAAGTGGTCTTAGGATCAACACAGCCAGCCCCAGTAGCCTTATTTTTCCTTCTCTTCCAAACACTCACACACAAATAGCTAACAGAGACAGAGAGAGAGGGTGAGAGACATAGCAGGCAAGAAAGAGTGAGCGAGTGAGGTGGAAAAGACTTGTCTGGGCTGTAAAAAGTTCCTTTTTGCGTGGGTTTCCTCCCCTCTCCATTAACCCCCCCTCCCCCCCAATCCCTGACGTTCTGTCTTCCACCTATTGCTCCACTATGGACATTCAGACATTTCCGCACTGCCCGCTGTCCAGAGACAGAGAAAGTGTTAGAGTAAATACCACTCCTGCTGACCCCTCACTAGACTAAAGCACTTTTACTCAACTCAGAGGAGCTTTAATGGCATGTTTAAGTTATTGTGTTGCCAAAGCATTTAAATCTGTTTACATCACTGCAATAATGACAACACATTTACACAAGCCATTTGAACAAGTTGTGGAAGCTTAAATGCCCATTATTGGTATCATCAATGCCATCAGTGTATTAAACCATCAGTGTATTAGACCTGTGTAAGTACAGTCCTAGACCTGCATATGTCTGAAACCATTATCTATAACATTAGCCAGAGGTCTGAGCATAATTTGGCTCTAAATTTCAAATAATTGTTAGCACCATTAACCTTGTAGCTCCAGTGCAAACTTCACACACAATGCATGTCTTCGCTGTTTGAATTCCTTTGGGGTAAAGTTTGTGAATTTCATTTTTGGCTGAACCATTGCTTTAACCTTTCTCTTCTGGGCAGCCAGGCTTTTCTCTCTTTGCCTGACTATGGTCAGTTTGTGGTCTCTTGGGCTGGACTCCAGTGAGTCCTTTACTCACTGTGTCTTACTGTACCAGTGAAAGTGAATCCAGGATCTGGCTTGCATGAGTTAGGGCAAGAATGAATATGTGTGTGTGCATGTGCGTCAAGGCAGTATCAGAGAACGCTGCCTGCCAAGCCGTGGGGGCCGGAAGGCAGCTACTACGGGTGATTTATACTCATTTATTACCATTTAGGAGAATTTCCGTAACCAGATTGAGTGAGTGTGTGTAACAATAACGAGCCGTTGGGAGAGAACGTATCATCGGCAGGAAAGTCCGACAGGGCATCACTACATGGTACGTGTGTGAGCAAAGACACTTGGCTCAGTTAGAGACCTTATAAACCTTTTTAAACTGCAAAGGCCCTGTGTGTGGGTTCCACATTCTCATAACTGCAGAACAATAAATACTGAATAATTCACAATAGTTACTGAATAAATTACAATAGTTACTAAATAATTAATAATAGTTACTTAATTATAAACAACTCTTTGAAGCTTGTCCAATATGTGCATTTAGGCAGAGCGTGGGAAGGTCAATTCCATTTAATCATGTTCAACTCATTTCAAATTCTATCCATTTTAATACGATGTAAGGTATCATTTTTGCAATGGATGAAGTAACAGCAGTTAATATACATATTAAAATATATTATATATCTTCATCTCTGTCACACACTTTGTTTCTTTCCCTGAATCTTTTTCATATACTTGGGTAATCAATTGGCTGTGACATGTGTGTGTGTGTGTGTGTGTGTGTGTGTGCCTGTGAGAAAAGGAGAGTCTGAGACGTCACTTTATTGCCCAGTGACTTTCCCCCTGCAATTTCTCACTCTTTCTCTCTATCCCCTTTTCTCTTTTTTTTCCCAGAGTTATTTCCCCACACACGCACACGCACTTGCTCCTCTGACGTTCGTAAAGGAGATACATCATAAGGGTGGGAGGTGGGGCTAAAGGTGAAGAGGTTTTGGGGCTCTTCTTTACCACAAGTATCCTATTTGGGGGTAGCAGCGTCCTGTCATAAAAAAGTAAATATTAACACGCACTTGAACAAACAATCACTCACACGCAATACATCCAACTCCTACTCTCCCTGTCATGAAATTCCCTGCAGGAAATGATGCGGGAAGTGATGGGTGAAGAAATTATAAATTTTTTTTGGTGTTTGTTCTCCTTCAGGTCCTGCTCATTCCTGTCATCCAGCTCAACGTCAGGGCAATCAAATTATCACCTGTTTACATTGAGTTTTCCGGACGCTTCAAACCTTCATGCTAGAAGCGCCTGAACCTTCATGCTAGAAGCGCCTGATCTGATGGCTAGTGAGACTAGACTCCGTGTTTTGAGGCATTAGAGAGCAGAGTAACATTAAACAGTGTGTTTTATTTACTGATTCACTTTTATCACTGTTGCACACTTGCTATTATTTAGACTGCTGAAAATGCGTCTCAAAACACTGGCTGAATTCAACAAACTTCCCATGGATCACACACACACACACACACACAGTAATTTTTCAAGCTCAGACAGACATTTTTAAAAGGCTTTCACGCTTGCTGAACTACTCATTGGCTCCGCAAATAATCTTATGAATTGCTGCTGGCAGCCCTCCTGTGCAGTACAATCACATCTACCAGAACGTGGTTAGTAAATGTGCATTCAAACTGCGTTTTAGAGGAGTGTGCTACTAGCACTGGCTGCAATAGTTTGAATACCTGAGTATTTATTAGATATATTGGTGTTAAGTTCCTTATTAGGAATCAGAAGTTTTACTTTAGTCAACCCTATAGATCCAGCCATGTCTTGAGCTAACGCTGAGTAATTTCCAGACTTGTGTTATTGTTAGTTAAGCCTCGACTTTGTTAAGTGAGGACATAGGCTTGGCACTGCTGTTGATTCTTTCAGCGCATGATAAGACAGCTTGCGTTTCTTTTCTCCTTTTATCTAAATGAAATCATCATAACCAAGCAATGTTATCTGGGCACAGCCAAACTCCCACTACTATTTCACACCTCACCCTTTTCCTCTGAAAAAATGAAGAGAACGAAAAATATTAAAAGCGAAACTTTTTAAACAAAGCAAAGCAGCCAAATTCACTTTAACATGTCTAACATGTCTAACATGTCTCGCATGCTCTGTTTTGCCCAGTAAACGACATTAAGCTGAAGAAGTTTCTCCGCGTTTTGGGGCTGAGAGACACACAGAGATAGCACGCAAGTTAATAGGTAAAACTTACTTTGGGCGTGATCTGAATGAAATGAATGGCTATGTGTGTGTGTATGAATTTGGTTACAGGGAAATATTTAAGCCATCAGTCATGAGCAACACTGAAGATATTTCACATTTGACTTTGGTGTTTGATATTTCCATTTAGTAGCTAAAGCAGCAAAACTATCAAAACATTAGAATTAGTGCTTTATGTTCTCCTTAAAGCGTACTGAGGTGTCCCTTTTTGTTGCACCAGTTGAAGAAGATGCAAGGCTGCTTCACGTTATGAAGAAAGCACATCCCAGGCCCCGCCTTTACAAAAAATAAATGAATTTGTGGGTGGAGCCTGGACCAATTATGAACATCTAAACACAGAAACACACACATAATTGCAAGCACAGCCACTGTAGTATGTAAAACTACAAAAACAATCATTATTTTATTCCCATATTTTTGGCTTGTAAAATTAGATTTGAAAACTTTACAGCAAGTGGCAGCATTTGACTAAGAATAGACCAATATAAGCTGTTTCATTTCTTTTTTTAAGGATGTATAAGATCACTGTACTCTTGCTGTATGTGGACCTAGGAAGCAGTAGCTGTTAAAAGTAGCTTTTTAAACACCTGTATAAATTCATTACAGCTTTAATTGTGCCAATTAAACTTCTGCCCTCAAGCCTGAGGTGATGGGAGTTCAAAGGAAGCTCTTAAAACACATGAGTGTGCATTAGTTTGTAAGTTTGTGTGTGTGCGTGTGTGTCTGTGTTGAATATTGAATGTAGGTCTGACTGTGTGTGGGCAGCAGTGTGTGTCTGTGTGTGTGTGTCTATGTGTGTGTGTGTGTCATAATGGGGTATATTTTACTATAATGAGGTAGCAGGATGTCTGGACACTAACCGTTTCCCACCTGTGGCTCACTTCCCCCATGAGAGGGGTGAGGAGTGTATGAGCTGCATAGTGTGTGTGTGTGTGTGTTTGTGTGTGTGTGTGTGTGTGTGTGTGTGTGTGTGTTTGTGTGTTGTGAAATGTGACATGATGCTTGGTGATCAGTGATGTGATGGACTGAACATGCAGACCAGACACAAGCATCCAAACACACACATTAACACACACATACACGCACACGCCCGCCCACACACACACGCACACACACACACACACACACACACACACACACACACACACACACACACACACACACACACAAGCTGCCCTAATGGATAATGTACTTAAGCACACTTAGCCACCCAAGAGACCCCCATCAGGGCATGCAAGCTCAGAGAGAGGGAGAGAGTTATGGAGTGACTAACTTCACTCTTTCTTTTATTCTTTTCCCAGCTGTGTCTTCAAACAGGTCTTTGATGTGGGGAAATTAAAGGAGCAAGTGTGTCAATATCTCCCTCCATTCCTCCATCGCTCCTGCACACTCATCCACTTCCCTCCCTCCATCTCTCTGTGCCTGCTCACTTTCTTCTTTCCGTCTGACCCAACAAACCAGTGTGACCTCTGCACCACACCCTTTAAGTGTGTGTGTGTGTGTGTGTATGTGTGTGTTTAAGAGAGGGAGAAGGAGAGAGAGCCAGTAACAGAATTAACAATTGCATGTGAGCAAAACTGACTCTACATAAGTGTCTGGGTATGCGTCTTTAAGGATGTGTGTGTGTGTGTGTGTGTGTGTGTGTGTGTGTGTGTATGTATACGCATTATGGGTTATAATAATACCTATGATGCTGGATACTTGTCAAATGTAACCACTCTGTCTTTTTCTCTGCTTCTTTTTCTTTGGCTGTCCCTCCTTTTCTTTCTCTCTATTCCTTTCTCTTTTTCTTCCCCCTCTCTGGCATGTGATCATGTCTTCATTTCTCTGTCTCTTTTTTCCTTATCTCTATTCTTGCCTTTCTCCCTTTTATCTCTCTCTTTCCCTTATTTCTTGCCTTCCCTCTCTTGCCTTATTTTCCTCTCTTCCTCTATATATCTCTCTCCCCTATTTTCTACTTTCTTGGTGCATGTCTTTTTTTCTCTTCCTCGTCTTTCTGTCTCTCCCTCTACACTTTCTTTTTCTCTCCATTCTGTCTCTTTCTCTGGAAACCCCTTGCTGCCTCTTTTGCTCTACTGTATATGACTGAGTATTTCCAGCAGTGTGTGTGTGTGTGTGTGTGTGCTAAATTAACCTCTCTCTTTTTCTCTCTCTCTCTCTCCCTCTCTCTTCTCTCTGTGGTGTGGAATAGGTTGTTGTTTGCATGTTTCCTTGTTTATTTCTCTCCACGGACCCCACTGTATGACCCCCTGCCCAAATCTCTCCTCTCAGTCTTTCCTTCATCCTGGAGAGAACTCAGTGTGCCAGAGAGAGAGAGAGAGAGGGAGGGAGGAAAAGTGCAAATAAAGTAAAAATAAAGAGAAATGTGAGTTAGGAATTGGAAGGTGTGTGTGTGTGTGTGTGTGTAGATTAGACGCCTATTTTAAAGCACAGTTAAGACCATTTCAATTACATTCCTTAATGTGCTGAAGTTTGAAATAACAGAGCAAGAGAAGAGAGAGTGAGAAAGGATAAAGAATGAAAGAGGGAAGAGAGAAGGAGAGAACAACAGCTGAAAACAAAGAGGGTGAAGAGAGGGAAAGAGAATAGAAATAAAAATAAAAAAGGGGAAAGTTAAAGTAGAGAGGGGGAGAGATGGGGCAGAGAGAGAGAGAAAGAGAAAGAGAGAAAGAGAGAGAGAGAGAGAGAGAGAGAGAGATGGGTTGTGTACTCATAGAGCATAGAGACACTGGTCAGCACAGATTGACAGATATCAAATGAAACAAAGGGCCTTTAACATTTTGCAGTGATAATCAGAGAAAGGGGAAGAGATCGGGAGATGAAAAGATAGGAAACAGAAGGAGAGATGTGTGCGATAGGCACAGTTTGGCGGGATGTAGCAGAGGAAGAGAGATAGCAGTGAAGGGAGATAGAGGAGAGAAAGTCTTAGAGCCAGAGAGAGGAAAAAAAATGAAAACAACGGAATTTTATTAATTTATTTTTGTCTGATGCTGAAGGGAGACAGAGAGGGGCGGGAGCAGAGCGGAGGGGAGTGTGTGTGTGTGTGTGTGTTTTTATGAATGAAGAAGGGGTGACTCAGGCATGTGTCATACACAACGTCTTTATAAAGGAAGTTTTAAACAAGCCTAAACATTTCACTGCGAAAAATTAGACTCACACACACACACGCGCACGCTCTCGCATCCTTCACTCGCTCTCTCCCTCTCCATCTCTCTCTCTCTCTCCTTTCACACACACCTCTCCGCGTCTCTGTCCATCCTTCCTCGCGAGCGCTTCAGCCTTTAGGGTCAGTCCTGACTGCGCGAGGGAGGGGGAGAAAAAGTTCGGCAGAAAACTTTTTTTTTTTTTTTTTTGGAGCGAGTTTTGCTTCTTTTGAGTTCGTTTCTTGCTGTTCGGGGACCGTTAATAACGGTTCTGTTTCATTTTGGCGTTGTTCTTCATTCATTCTACCGCTCGCGCTGGAACTTCCCGCGTAATTCGCAGCTTCACGCGGACGCCGGACGCACTCTCAAACACGTGACCGCACTCACCCCAAAAAAAAAAAAAAAGCACAACTATTTATTTATTTATTTATTTATTCGTCGCCCTTTTTATTGTTTTTTTTTTTATTGTATTGCAACTTATTTCATTCGTTCATTTCGAGGATCCGGACAAAATATGAAATGTAAGTGGACGTGATGTTTTCTCAATGTTTATTTGTTATTCTGCTCTTTGTTTTGATGTTTGTTTATTTATTGTTTACACTTGTTGCACTCGCTTTGACTGAAGTATTAACAACCTATGGGCTTCTATTTTCTGTGTAAGTGTTTAACTGTGTGTTTTTTTGACAGCTTTCGGGCTTTAAATGACTTTTAAAGCTTCTGGATGGTTAAACAATGGTATGGAAGTGTGGTGCGTGTGTGTGTGTGTGTGTGTGTGTGTGTGTGTGTGTGAGTGTGTGTGTGTAGTAATAAGCATGCTAAACTGGCAGGATCTCCAGCCTGAGGCTCTTGCGGTTAATTAATTAGAGAAGCATTTATCAAGTCGACAGCCGCAAGGATATCGTGTTTTTTTTTCTCTCGCTCGTGGCACACATGGAAAAAATCCCAGAAACCCGAGAGCGTTTGGCACTGACCGTTTCCTCCGCTGTGATGTAACAAAGTTGTTGTCTTTTCTTTTCTTTTCTTTTTGGGATTAAAGGAGTGTGCCAAGGCCTCGGCTCACGCTACGTGTGGTAACCTGGCCGTGTTGTAAGAGCGCGGCACACACTCAGCGCGTAATCTCCGCTATAATCCTCGCGCGTGAGTGTCAAAGAAAAGATAAAAAAAAAACCCTTTTGACATTTTTATTCTTCCTCTCCGCAGTGCTGTTCGACTCCTCCTCCTCGCTGCTCTTCTCCGTCCTATTGGCGCAGCTGCCGCTGCTGACGTCAGCACTGCCCGCCCACCCGCGGCGTCACCCGCCCACCCATGCCGACCTGGACAAGCTGACTAATCAGACGAAGCACCTGCAGAAGCTGACCCACGACCTGATCGTAAGTTGATCGCCAAGTTAGGCGCAACTACCTCACTGACAACGAGCCGATCAGTGAATCGATTCCGTGATGAATCGACTCACAGCCAGCGTATGTTACAGACTGATGCTGGCCAATCTGGATCTGGCCTCTTCAGCAATGTGGCAGCTGGCTAGACCACAGATTGGCTCTCTCTCTCTCTCTTTCTCTCTCTCTTTCTCTCTCTCTCACACACAAACACACACACAGACACTTTTTTTCTGAACACACACTGACACACACACGCCTTTCAACTCATCTGGTGTGCATTAATCGTGGTAAGCGCAGTGATGGCAGATTGCGGTGGCTTTGAATCCGCGAGGGTGCAGATAACGCTCATTTTCAGAGCGCTCTATCAGACTAAAACAACAAAAAAGCTGGATCTGGGCCCGCGACTGGCCCTCGTTCCGGGCTTTAACCTAAAACTATCAGCTGGGGCTAGGCAGGACTGACAATTTAACATCATCCGATTTTACAAATATACAATTGTGTCACATGATATTTAATCGAATCAAATGATCATCAGTTTAGCTTATTTGATTGAATCATCCTCCTTTACCATTATTTTTTGAAAACTCCATTTACATGATGAGAGACAAGTCCCATGATGATTTCACATTAATTCTCATCGATGATCATATTGGCATCATTATCATAATGTCCCTCTTTATTATTGATCAATACACTTGTAATACACTTGCAAAGCTAAAAGCCTATTACAGTTGTTCAGCTCTTCCAGGACTAGCAAACACTGCAAGCAAGTGGCTTTATTGGGTTAGTGTTGAAACCCGCTCTGCCATTTCTGTTCACTTTTTACTGCTGCAGACGACATGTTGGTGACTGAGGGCCTTGAGGTTTTGGTCAAGTTTTGCCAGGTTGCTAAGTGATTGAAGTCTGTAGCTAGGGGGGGGGTAGGAGGATTGGATGAACCCGTTTATTCTGCCCTCACCTCTGCTAGGCCTCACATCCCTCACGGAAACATAAGCATGTCCTCCCCTCGCGTTGCCATGGCTATCGTGAAGACCTGTTTACAAGCACGAGCGAGGCACATGGCAGAGGAAGGTGAAAAGTACAGTAGAACCTTCCATTCCCAGCCAGCTGTAAAAGGTGAGGTGGAGGTATAGGCTTTGCTTTGTGCTGCAAGCAGATGCCTAAGCATTAGCCATCGACCCTTCATTCACTTCGACCTTTTTGACTTTGCTTGAACGTAGCAGTTTTTGGTTGTGGTTACAGAGCCTCCTTGAGACACAAGGACCCTCTGAAGCTCAGAAAGTCTGACTTCATCCTTCAGATTGTATCAGTTGCTCCTCTTTCATGGCTTTTAGAAAGCACTCGGCTATGTCAGCGCAAGATACACTGTTTGGAGGGCCCTAAATCTGATGGCTGTTCTCAGCCTATATGCCGTAAAGGTGAGATAGGCCAGCCCCACTGTATGTGAACATAAAGGGATGTTTGGCACGTGCATGTGCACCAGATGTGAAGGCAGATCATTATCAAAGACGCCACCTGCGACAAAAGGCCCCCAGTGCACTTTGAAAAAGCAGTTTGTTAGCTTTTCACTAACATTTATTTTGGTTTCTTTCGCTTCCCACTTTACAGGGGTCAAGGCCAGGAAAGAAAAATAGGTGGGAGTCGACGGAAAGTCCCCACAAGAAAGCTATAAAACAGTGTGTGCTGACTGCTGTGGTTGCATGCACAGAATGCACTAACGTGCATTAGCTGGTGAGCCGGCAAGGGTGTATTTACTCCATTCTGTGTTTGCGTAGCTCTAAGAGTGTGTTGTAAATAGTTGTGGGCTGTGTAGGTGTGGGACAGCCTGTTTAGCTTTCGGTCGTCACAGCAAAGTGTTCCGATAGAAATCAGGTGGATTTATCACATTCCCGCATTTGCATTCAGGAAGACAGCAGGCGGGGAGGTGGTGGTGGGGGGGGGGGGGGTGCAAGAGGCAGCGAAGTGAGGTCAGGATCTGAGAGGGTGTGTGTGTCTCTTTGCTAATGAGGTATGGGACAAGTACCCGAGGAGATAAGAGGAGAACAGAGGACACTTGTGGATGAGCTGAATGTCTGGGAGACTGTAAAGACTGAGATGAAAATCAGGCGCTGCAAAATCAAAAATGGGATCCTGGCATGTGCTGCAGAGCATTAAATGACTTCGGTATCATAGAACACGTCATTCTTTAAATGAAACAGTTGGATGTTTCAAAACAGTTCATGTATGGAAAAAAAAAACAACAGCTGGTTTAGAAATCATAGTCCTTCGATTCCACCTTAAGCACTTTTTCTCCATTCTAACTACACTGCAAGAGTGTTTCAGTCCAAACTGCACATTACAGTCAAGCCACATTCACAATCAAGGTTCACATATCAATCCTCAAAGCCGAGTATCTGGAGTCTGGTTAATGGTCATAAAATGCATAAAATGAACCCAACACAAACATGGCCGAGTGGACCTTGGTGGGATTATTGAATGACAAATCAGGAGATGCAAAAGCAGACTCGCTAAACAACAAAACATAAATAGGAAAAAACACATTAAGGCACATGAAAGATGGTCTGGATGAGTGACTTGTTTTTTTCATGTTGTTTTTCTTCATCAGATGAGGCCTTGATCTCACATTTGTCGTGCGTGACTTTGGCCGGGCTAATCGGTCTATTAGATCCCCAAAGCTCGTAACCAGTGGGCCTCTGATGTCTGGCCATTAGCAGAGTTAACTGCATTTCAAAGCCAGCACAGGTCATGTCATGTTTAAATGTGTGAACAAACAGGAGCTGAGAGGTTTATGCAGTACTTTTGACTTGGCCCACCTGCCCTGCAGCTATTTCTGTAAATGTTTGTGTCTCCCTCTAGTGGTGGGAACGGCACGTGGCTGGACGTCACAATGGCCTTTTTTTAGCCCTGACCCTGGAGTTTCCCTACATCCCAGTGTTGTCCATTTCACTCCAAGCGCCTTACTCATTGCATATGCTGTTATTCTTCCTGTAGAAAACATCCTGTGGCTTCAGGTCACCAACTTTTTAGTGTTGATGTTCGGAGGTTGTACCCGACTGAACTCCGGCTGACTCCGGTGCTCTATAATTCTGTGGTAATGTTAGAAGATGCCTCCTGCTAACTGAATCAAGGCTGTTGAACATTCCTCCTCAGGGTTACTTACTTTAGGAACTTTAGATCATCGGGTACTGTTTTCAGATCAGGGCTTGGAGGTAGTCTCCAGCCATGGGAAAGTCTGCACAGTGCAGTGACATTGCTTTTGTGGGCCAGTAATGTTTCCCTTGCAAGTGTGTGGAATTGTGGAGATTTTTTTTCTGTTTATTGAAGCTCTTTCTTTGCTTTTTTGTCTTTTTCAGAGCAACCAAGATCTTGACTCAGTGATCGACCACCACAGGTTTAAGTCTCTTCCAGCAATCAGCCGCAAAGCCAATGACCTAGGCTCATTAGAGGTGTGTGTCATGAACAGCTTGCCTCTCTCTCTCTCTCTCTCTCTCTCTCTCTCTTTTGCATGTGCCCTACCAGTCAGACATTATATTAAGGAGTTAAACATAGACCGTTTATAAAAGGGGATGATATTCTAGAGTCAGAACAATAAAGTGAAAGTGACTGCTCTCATCATTGTGAAACACAGCACACCGACCTTCAAACCCACGACCTCCTGATCTTGGGGCCTACTCCCTAACCACTACTGTGTACTATACACCCCTGGCCTGTGTGAATGTGGGAAGACATTCTAGAACTAGAACACTGTGGGGGATGACGTTCTAGAAGTTAAATACTATGAAAGGGGCGATAGCATCCAAAGAATAGCTAAAAAGAGCATTACATTCAAGAATGTCTTGAATGGGGGACCAGTACAGAATGATGCAATATTAGTGCAACATTCTAGAACAGCTTAAAATGAAAAAAGCATTTTAGTCAGGAGTGAATGAGAGATTGTTTTCTAGAACAACATGAAACAGGAAGAACATTCTAGAACAGTGAATGTGGGAGAACATTGTGAAACAACATGAATGTGGGATAACATTCTAGAACAGGATGCATGTATTGTCTGTACTTGGCCTATGATAGTTGGAGGCGCTCCATAGTTGGATTATACACACAAGGCTTTATATGTGGGCTCATACTTCAGTTACACTCTTCTTTTACTCTATAGTTACTAAATCATTTACAGTCTTATGAGAAAAACCTGAATAATAAGCCTGCAAAGGGTTCCTTCAGTAATGCCTGTAAATCCCATATTAAATGCAATTGGGTGATTATTTGTTAGTGGTCTGTTATGGAATGTGACTAACATTTTTTCCTTTCCTGTACTCTCCTTTGAACAGTTGAAGCCCACTCTCTCTCAGCTCCATGCTGACCTTAAGTCTTTTGAGCACCACTTTGAGTGGCTGAACAATGTGACACGGAAGCACCATCACAGCTCAGCGCGGACAGTGGGAGAAATGATCTCACACATTAAGAGTCTGATTGGCTCGCTACAGCGTCAGGTAACCAAAAACTACTGAATCAATGTCCAGCACCACCAGGCCAACCTGTAAAAATCATTTTGTTTACTTACTGATATACATCTTCTGCTGAGCACGCATACATCAACCACTCAATGTCATTAAATTCAGATTTGATTCAAATTCAGATTGGACTTTGAGGCATTGATGGTGCCTGTACAAGTGACTTTTAATCATTCATATCAGTCAGCAAAGAATCGTTCACCTAAAAGCACCAAGGTTTGTTTAATTTCTACACAAATAAAATTACAGTAATATGCAAAAGTTTAAAAGTTTAACATTTCAACTCTCCTGGCTTTGTTACACATCCTCTGCAGAGAAAACACCTAAATGTAATATTTTCTATGTATCTATTTGCAGAGTGTAACATTTTACATTCTAAGCTTTTGCAACTGTTGCAGTTTATGCAGATATCTTTTTAATTATTGGAACGTTGAGGTCCTTTAAACAGTATTAGTGGCACAGACATAAAACAAGTGTCACCTTTGGGGCAAAAGATATGCAACCAACATTAGTGCTTTCTGATAACCCATCCTCACCTGTTTTTCCGCAGATGACGCGAGTGGCGGCTCCTCGGATTGCTGTACCATCTCCATCCCTCCCGCCTCATCCTTCCTTCCTCTGGGAGATGGATCAGTCATCTCAGGAGCTCCTGCAGAGGTTCAGGCTTTTCTGCGACTGGGCAGCAAGAGCTTTCCTTAGCCTCAAGTCCAAAATGCAGGCGTGACAGCTCATCTATCTCCATGACTACAGCCAATGGCATACACACTACAACCAATCCAGTCTTGCCCTCCGTTCAGCTTCATAAGGCTACAGCTTGTGTTCTTTGGGCTGATCAAACGACACCAATATTGGTATCCATCGACAGCATATTGCAGCCAAAGAGCAAGCAGAGAAATTTCACCAACCTGCCACAGCTCATCTTCTGATCATCCATGTTTCATTTAAAGCCTTCCTTTCCCCTTTTCTCTTTTTTTTTGCCTTTGGTATTTATGTATTTATTTATTTATTGAGCAGTTATTTGGTTATTTATTTGGTGTAATTATTTATTTGATTTGGAAAAAAGTCATCTTGCTTTCCAGGTTTTTTTTAAAAGTTGTACTGTCTTTACCCCATTTCCCCTCTATATAAGTGTTTTTCAGCCACCCTTCCAGATTCAGACTTCAGACTTTCACTGTATTTTTTCTTTTGCCTTTTCTTCTTCTTTTTTGAGAGGCATGTGTTCACATTTTGTTACCTAGGTTACAATGTTTTGCCACTAGATGTAGCAATATTTCTGGGTGTGTAAGGTATGTCTGCTAGTGCCGGATGGGAAATTTGCAAGAAAATGAAAAAAAGTGTCACAAAGCACTGACCTAAACCTTTGCTGCGTTCTGTTTTTTATCTCTTTGGCTTGTTTCCTTTGCACAGTATATTTGGGTTTATGTGTTTAGATCCTCATTATTCAAAAGCTTTGAGCAAATGTTTCATGCTTTGATGAGAAACTTGTTCTTGAGCAACATAAAAAAAAAAAAAGTCCACCCAAGCCTTAAAATACTATGTATTGTGATATTGTGATACTTAGGTAATGTACAGATGTACATACTTGTTCCCGAATGTAAATTGTTATGTATAGCACAAATGTGTATTATATTATAGTTTTCTATGATATAAGGCCCCATGCTCTGGCAATTCTATCTTTATCATTGTGTCGCAATATCAATATTATAATTCTGTTCTGTTTTGTTTTTTTAATATTTTGATATACTATTTACTATTTATTACATTTTTCATGTTATTTATTTCCACTGAACGGAAGCAAGACTTCCATTTTTTTACACTTTTATACTACTTTTAATCAGGCATTATCATCTCTTTAGAAATGATTGCAACTGTTCAGCTGCATTGTTGCCTCACATGCTGTATGTCATATGGTTTTCTGACAGAAAGGTAAAAGGTGTGCCAGATACAATAAAGGAATAAACATTCAGAAATTAGGCAATCTGTTTTTTCTTTTTAGTTAAAGCCTAAACTGCTTCTGCTGTTGCTTAAAGGGAAATTCTTAGAGGACAAAGTTCTGGACAAACTTTCTAAGTCTGAACTGTTTACAGATGTGGTGAATGAAACAAGACGTCTGCCTCTAAAATCTCCCTCAAACAGTTATTACATGATGTATTATATTACACTACCTGATGCCTGAGACATGAACTTTAGGCAGATTTTGGTCCAAAGATTAATTATGGAGGGCTACATGGAGTAAGCTAAAATAGTTCCCAAAGAAACCTTATTTGATCAGATCTGTCTCTCTTTTTTAGATCCTTTTCGCATTGCTTTTTAAAAGTGAACAGTAAATAATCTCTGGTTTGAGCCCTTAAATGTACATACAGAAACTACATTTCCCAGAAACACTCGCGCGTAGAATAGCAGATGAATAGAAATCCAGAGCTGCGCTCAAAAGCGAGCCTTCGGGCCTCTAAATGTACATCATATATGCTTGTGGTTTGATCATTGAGTTCTGAGTATTTCTGAGCATTTAAGAGAACATTCAAAACTAATTTGGCAGCAATTTATTAGCATAGACTTGTCAGCCAATGACAGGAGCAACAAGAGGAGCGAAGGAAGCCAATCAGGGGGTTGGTTGCTGAGAGGTGTAGGCAGGCGGGTGCCTGCTGGTTAGTTTGTGCTCCAGATGATTGTTAAGGTTGTGTGGAGCATCACTGCGGACTTCAGCCCAGTTTCAATACAAAAAACCCTCCAGAAAAAAGTCGATGAACACGGGCGAGTGACACAAATGCATTTCGCAGATGCATAAATAGCGAAAAAAGGCGCGTCACGCAAGAAAATCCAGACGGACAAGAAAGAGAGAGATGGAGTCGAGCAGGCCGGCTCCACACTGGACGAATAAAACATACACATCTGCGATAAAGACGATCAAACCCCTCTTTTCACGCTAAGGGGAGGGTGAGTGCGCTCTTCGTGTAAACTAGATTTGTATAAATGCCGTGTGTGTGTTTTTATTTTCATGAGACAACACAGCAGGGACACACGGACAGGAGAGGGAGGGAGGGACGGAGGGAAGAAGAGGAGGAGGAGGAGGAGGGATTTTAAAGGGGAAGGTTAATCAATAGTCGACCGAGCCATTTAACATGCATTACTCTTTTTAGCACTCTTTACAGTGTTGCCCTTAGATTAGGAAGTAGTATTGGGTGGTGTTTAAATCACGTGGCTTGTGTTTTAGCTGTGTGCTAAGACAAAGTTCAAATCCTTAAGGATGTTAGAATTGCAACACACCCTCACACAAATGTATATTAAGATGTTATGATAGGTCCTGCAAGTTAGGTGAGATGATGAGAAGTAAGATTTTTGGAGGGAGATGAATAAAGTGATATAGAATGTGCTCAAGGGAGACAGAGTGGTTATTGGTGAGAGGATTAGCAGTGAAAAGGGAACAGAGGTGATGAGGAGGTAATATGTCAAGGAGGGAAATGTAAATTAGATGGTTGTGGATTTTGCAAAGCGGATGCAAAATGCTGTAGTGAAAAAACATCTTAAGAATTGGGAGCACAGGGTGATATATAACAGTGGAGGGTGATGCACACAGGTGCATTATATTCCATACAGGAGGTTCAGTTTTAAGTGGATTTGAGACTACAATGTAGTGACAGGGGAGAGCGTAATTAAGCAGTAAAGGATGGTGCTATGTAGGATGACTATGGAGATCAAGAAGAAGAGGAGAGTGAGGGCAGAGCCAAGGTGACAGTTGAAGAATAAAGACTGTAATGTGGAGTATGAGAGAAGTTAAGACAGACACTGGAGGGTAGTGGGGAGTTACCAGATTGCTGGGCAACTACTGTAGAAGTGGTAAGGGTGACAGCTTAAGGGTGACAGTGTTGACACCGCTGACTGAGTTAGAAAAGCAAAAGGTTTAAAAGGAGGGTGTTGCTTGAAATCATTGTTTTTCCTCCGTTAACCATGGTTACCTGCAAGGAAACGCACGCAGTCATCTTTGCTTTGCACAAAAAGGTCTCACAGGCAAGAATATTGCTGTTAATAAGATTTCACCTAAATCAACCATTCATCAGATCATCAAGAACTTCGAGGAGAGAGGTTCAGTTGTTGTGAAGAAGGCATTAGGGCAACCAGTAAAGTCCAGCAAGTTCCAGGACCGTTGATTCAGAATGGTACCAAAACACCTTCAAGAGCAACTTATCCCAGTGATCCAAGAACATTTTGGTGAAGAACAATGCCTTTTTCAGCATGATGGAGCGCCATGCTATAAGGCAAAAGTGATAACGAAGTGGCTTGGGGAATAAAAACACTGAAAGTTTTGGGTCCATGGCCAGGAAACTCCCCAGACCTGAAACCCATTGAGAACATGTGGTCCATCCTCAAGAGGAGGACAAACAAAAACCCACAAATTCTGACAAACTCCAAGCAATGATTATGCAAGAATGGGCTGCCATGAGTCAGGATTTGGCCCAGAAGTTGATTGACAGCATGCCAGGGTGAATTGCAGAGGTCTTGAAAAATAAGGGCCAATACTGCAAATATTGATTCTTTGCATAAACATAATGTAATTGTCAATAAAAGCCTTTGAAACTTATGGAATACTTTTAATTATACTTCAGTATACCATAGAAAAACTTAAAAACACTGAAACAGTAAACTTGTGTCTGTCTCAAAACTTTTTTGGCCAGGGCTGTATAAGGATGCCAGGAGTGGAAGTATGTCAGAGTGGTGCAGGATATGTATAAAGCCAATGTGACAGTGGTAAGGTCTGCAGTGGGAGTGATGGGATGTGTTTTAGGTAGAGATAGTATTACTTATAGGATATGTTGTGAGCCATTTCTTGTATGCAATGAACAGGCTGATAAACCAGATGACACAAAAGTTCCTGTGGACTATGTTTGCGTATGACCTTGTGATTAATGTAAGATGTTTTGTGAAAGACAAATTCAGACAACGAGGTTCCATTGGGCTGGTCTTGTGCAAAGGAGAGATCCTTAGTATATTGGGAGATGAATGTTCAGGATGGCACTACTAAATGAGAAGAAGAGGAAGAAGGCAGAAATAAGCTTTATGGATGTAGTGAGAGTACAGGCAGACTGTTTGTGAAAGAGGAAGAGACAGAGGAAAGGATGAAGTGGAAACTGATGATCCACTAATGGGAGCAGCCAGAAGAAAAAGGAGATTGAAAAAAGATGACACAGAAAATATTAAATGTGGTATTTTACTTTTGCATTTCATAAAAAGAAAATCCCATATGTTACAATCAGCAAATAAACAGTGATTTAAAAAAACATGAAAAAAAAAAGTGCATTGAAATGTATTTTAGAAAATCAACAAAACATGCAATTTAATAAGGGGCATCAAAACTTTTAGCTGTGTATTTGGAGCTGTGGAGAATTTTTTTCCACACAAACATTTAAGTATCTAATTGAATATTGACTTGGGAATTGTATCAAACCTAATAAGTGTTATGTATATAAAAGTTTTATAAATTAACTTTTTAAAACATATATTAAATATCTGAATTGGCCAATGACTCTTTTCTTTGTGCTTTGTTTGAAGGTCTGGTCATTCAGCTGAGGAGAGGTGTTGACACCACACTTCTGCAATGGCTGCCATGTGTAGCAAAAATCAGCAAGGTGACTAAGACACGTTACAATCAACCCCACAGCTGTTTGCACTGGCCTCCTGTGCTTGTGGGGTAAAATGGCAAACACCGTTGCTACCCTTGTAGTCCAAACTGAACTTCTTCCCACACAGCCACCTTCCTCTCTCTCTCCTTTCCCCTCTCTTCTTACTCCAGTGGAAGAGGGGGATGACGATGTAGAGAAAGGAGGGGAAGAGGAGAAAGAGACAGAAACGGTTGTGCTTACAGGTGTCAAAATGGTGACATCCTCAACGCCAACAGTCTCTCAGAATCCAGAGCACCCCTACCAGTGTATGGACTGTGGGAAGAGCTTCAAGTGGTCATCAAGACTAGCACATCATCAGCGTAGCCATAATAATGAAAGGCCATACAGATGTAACCTCTGCCCCAAGGCCTTCAAGGGCTCATCTGCCCTGCTGTACCACCAAAGGTGAGATTTCAGAAGGTACCGGAGTTGCCTGTTTGTTAGGCTTGCCTACATAGTAGGTGGGTTTAGAAAGTCCATGGATTGATTCCACTGAAGAACATTTGTAAATGAGATGAAAATTAAAGTGACTATTATTGTCATTGTGAAACACAGCACAGCGCACAGTTAGACACAACGAAATTCAGCATCTGCATTTTACCCATACACACACATGCAACAGGAGGCAGCTATTAAAAGCGCCCTGGGAGCAGTGGTGGGGATGGTACCTTGCTCAAGGGTACCTCAGGGCAACCTACTGGGATATGATCCCACAACCTTCTGATCCTGGGGCCAACTGCTTAACCACTAGGCCACCACTGCCCCAGTGAAAATCTGAAGATGCTTTACACAATATAAAATGTTAAAACAAGTTAGAGTTCTTTCAAGAAATTTTAAATTATTATATTGGACCACCACAAGTAGACCATTCACAGCTCAGTAGCGATGCTTAAAGTAATGGTACAGATGTGTGTTTGCTTGGGATTTTTAGATACATCAGGATCACTGCTGAGAGTTGCCTACATCCCAGAAAAATAGAGATTCCAGAGGGGTGTTTGGTCAGGAATAGACCCTGATAAACAATTAGAGGATGGCTAATGAAAGTTGCATCACCGTTCATCAACTTTGCATCATTGTTCACATCTTTTTGACAACCTTACCATTACTGTCAACATGTATATGTTTTTAAAGAGAACAGTGGTTCCTAAAATGTTTAGATCACATAGACCTCCTTCTACATTCTGACCAAGTTGATAAGCATTGACCTATTTAGACTATTTAAGATTTAAATTAAAAACAAAAAACAGATTTCTTCTAAGTGGCTTTAAATTGTCCATGATTATTCCAGGTCCCATTCAGGAGAGAAGCCCTATAAATGTGATGACTGTGGAAAAGCGTTTAAACGCTCTTCTCTCCTACAGGTAAGTCATACGTGCAATCAGGGTTGGCAGTATAAAACAGGATACCAGTATGAGGTTGTCTCCTGATTTGAATTTTGCAATACCATGAATGTCAAGATGAGCCCAAAAATAGTACCACTAACCACAACACCCCTGAAACCAGTTAGAAGCTTAAATAGCTTAATTAATTCTTAGAAACTTTACAAAACAAAAAAACTGCTCCCCTTAGTACCAGTTGCAGTCACTTTTATACAATAACTGAGGCTACTACATTGACATTTTGTTTTGGGTTAACAAAATCTTTGCAGCTTTGGAAAACTTTGGTTAAATATTACTAACTGAAATACACAGTGACCAGCCATAGCATTAAAATGGCCTGTTTAATAATTGTGTAATTCCCCTAATGCCAATAAAACAGCTCTGACACCTTGAGGTGTGACCTCCTCTGAAGATGTGCTGTGGTTTTGGACACCAAGTCCTGTAAGATGTGAGATTGGAATGGTTTGACCAGCACAATTGGAATTGTTTTTCCAGCACATCCCACAGATGTTCAATCTGATTGAGATCTGGGGAATCACAAATCATTCCTGAATAGTTTTTGCAGTGTAGCAGGACACTATATCCTGCTATAAAGCCCTTGCAAATTTGGGAATATCGTTGCCATGAAGAGTTGTTCTTGGTGTGCATATTTTTCCCCAGGTTGAGGAAGGCGCTCAAGTCATCTAGATCAGAACGGGCACAATTACTGGTCTGCAGCTACCCAGTCCAAACAAAGCAAGCTGGAATATACTATGTTCTGCCACCATTCTGTTACAGCATATATTTATTCATTATTTAGTTGGGTGAGACCAGATGGGCTTGCCTTTCACACCATGTGTAAATCATCAATCAACGTACCTTGAATGTCCCTGACCCTGTCGTTGGTTCACTAGTTTTCCTTGCTCAAGCGACTTAAAGTTGGTAATAACCTCTAATTGCCAGGGACACTAAGAAGACCTTCCTTCTTGAAGATGCTCTGACCCAGCTGGTTAGCCATTATGATATGAGCCATTCCAATATCACTCAGACTTTTACACTTATACATTTTTTTCTGCTCATAATCCATTAGCTTTATCAAGTAGCTGGTTACTTGCTGCCTAAAATATCACACCCTTTGAAATATGATATTGTAACAAGTGGTTTTAATGTTGTGGCTAATCAAGGTTTGTGTTTAGAGACCAACTGCAGAGTGTAAAACAAAAGCTGATAGAAGAGATTAATGAAGTCTGGTTCAGTCAACCAGTTCTGTTAAACAAAATTGAATAACCTTTTACAGAACATTAGTATTAACACAAAACCTTTTAAGAAAGAATTTTTGCATTTTTCTACTACAAACATTGCATTAATTATAATCGAATTAATGTAACTGTAGTACAATAATAAAAACAGTATCCAGCATAATAAAAACAATAATAAAATGTAATAATGGTATGTTAGTATATGTAACAAATTAAACAATAAAATTGGAAGCAGTAGTACTATTGTTATTATTGCATTGATGTTTTGTTACTTGTTGTTTTGTAATCAGTTAACATTTTTTTGATATTGTGATATTATCCTCTGAATATTTATAGTTTCTTTCTGATTTTCATATCAAGGTCCACCGTAGTGTCCATACAGGTTTGCGCACCTTCCAGTGCCTATACTGCCCTCTGACCTTCAAGTGGAGCTCGCACTACCAATACCACCTGCGCCAGCACACGGGTGAGTGCCCATATCCGTGTGACAGCTGCCCCAAGGCCTTCAAGAACTCAAGCAGTCTGCGCAGGCACAAGAATGTGCACCTTGGCGTCAGGCCCTACGTCTGTGTGGTGTGCAGCAAAGCTTTTAGCCAATCCACCAATCTGAGGCAGCACATGCGCATACACACAGGAGAGCGACCTTACATCTGCGGGGAATGCGGCCGCAGCTTCACTCATTCCTCAAACCTGGCTCTTCATCGCAACTCCCACATGGATGGCAAGGCCAAGGGCGGGGCCAGAACGGGCAAGGCAGTACAGAGGGCCGAGGTGGAGGTGGTGCTGGATGGAACGACTTCAGATGATTTGAGGGCAGTCGGCATGACTATTTCAGACATGGTGGGTCTTGTGGGTGGGCAAGAAGGCGGAGTCGGGCAGGTTTTCCTTTCACATCACATACCTTCATCCGCCACGCCTTCGTCATCTGAAAATGGTCAGACTGTCAGCATGGAGGAGGCGGTAGAAACAAGCTCCAGTGTACTGCTCTACAGCTGCGGCAGCTGTAGTGAAACGTTTGCAACCCAGACGCACTTGGAAGAGCACCAGGCCCTACACCTGGACAACCTGGGGGCGGGACATGGGGGCGGAGTCACTGCAGGGGATGGCATCGAGGAGGCTCAAGAGTGTGGAGTTTCTCTGATGGGAACAGCACCCCTACTGGCAGACTTTGAGGAGGTTGTGGAGACCACAGCAGTGTCTGAAAGTACACAAGGGGCGGAGCTTCTAAGTTTGGGAGGAATTGAAGGTGGGGATGGACAGGTTCAGTATGATCTGCTCCAGAGTTTCGCTGGTTCTGTGCCTGCCGATGCCACCGTGCCCACGGAGGACATTACCACGAGAGTGACTACTTTGTCAGAATGTGCCTACTGTGGAAAGAGCTTCAAAAACAGCAACTCGCTGAACAGACACATTGCACAGGTGGGCTACGTGAGTTATGTTGGGGGTGTAGACTTAATGGTGCAAAAATACAGTTTTGATGCAGAGGTAGCGTTTGTCAAAACACCGAACACGTAAAGTTTTTCACTTTTTCAGATAATTTAGTAGTTTTTCCAGCCAAGACATGGCAAATTTTGTTTCTTAATCACTAAAAGATATAATTCTGCTAAGCTTGCTAACAACTGAAGTCAGTCGTCACCTAAATGTTTTGCTGTGAATGCTGTCCAACGTCTTAGACCGCGTCAAGCTTTTTATTAAGGCAGTGCTGAGTTATGCATTTGTATTAGGAGAATGATTATGATTAAGTAATATTAAGTAAGCACCCACAAGTCAGCACCACTTTAATGAAGACTGGACCATGAAAATGTGACTACATGTGACTAAAATATGACCATATTTAAGGTAATTGGAAAAATGGTGATTTTGTGAATTCTTTGTAAAACTACTCCTATAAGGTGGTGATTTAGCTACACGTGTGCTGGTTATACTTCATGAATGCAGCTTCCACTCCATTTCTATCATATTCATAGTAGCATCATAATGAACACATTGTGGGGGAATAATGGAAAAGAATAAGAAAACTGAGGTGAACTTATAAATCTTTGAGTCAGAATAGCTTAGTAAGGACCACTGCAACAGTTTCTAGTGAAGCTGTAGGTAAATTGTAGACAGGTTATGCAACAAATTAGAAAATGCTTATTATAAATGCTGCCAACTATAAATGCTGTTGAGTTTCTCTGAATCTTGACCATACCTAAACAGCAGTGATAAAGGTAATGGACCCAGTAATGTTCTGCAAATAATACCTTTTGGGGAAAGATTTTATAATCTGCCGTTTTCCCAAATGTATAATTTAAAACAATTTTGTGTACATTTCTCCAGTTGCATTTGTGTTTGCCTGTAACTGAAGAAACATTGAAAAGCGAAAGAAATGAAATAAGCATGATGCTATTTGGTAGCCATATGATTCTTTTTATCTATATTTAATGTTTCTGCATGGGGGAAGAGAATGGCAATAGCGAGTAGTCACTCCATAATACATATCTGCCCTCTTTGCCTGGATTAGAGCAAAAGAACCGAGCCATTTCTTTTTTAAAAATTACATCAAACCAAAGTCATTAATGAAAACAGTGAATTTTGAACATTATTAGGACTTCATTCCTTTTCTGTCCTTTTTCCTGTTCAGGTGCACCCTCTGTCCCAGCAGTCGCGTTCTCAGTTCAGCTGCTCAGCGTGCGATCGTTCATTCCCATTGCTTTCCTCGCTGCTCACCCATCAGCTCTCTCATACCGAAGAGCAGAGGCTGCTGGCTGAGGCTGAAGCTGAAATTGTCTGTCCTCCCTCCCTCTCGCTCTCTCTGCCGCTCCCTTCCTCACCCTCTGCCAAAAGAGAGGGATATGAGGGTGAGGGAGAGAGGGAGATCCATGTCAGCCTCATCGCTGTTACAGAGGAGGGAGAGAGGCAGGCTGGGGGTAAATCCACCACCAGGGTGTCAGGAAAGACAGGAAGAAAAGGAGGGAGCAAGAGCTCTACTGGAACTAATGGTGAGAGTGCAGAACACGTTTTTCTTTTTTGGGTTTGGTGTTTCAAGGCCCTTTCCACCTGTGGGATAGGCTGCAGTACTACCCGAGACCCTGATCAGAACAAGTGGTTATGAAAGTGAATGAATGAGTAAACTGAGAAGGGGGGGGGGGCAGGACATGGTTTATGCCACAATAAACATTCAAAATCCATAACAAATATATTGGGGAAAACAAATGTATGTATGGTATTAAAACATGCATATCTTGCCATTTATACATTGGATCCAGCTAAAATAAGTTCTGTGTGCACAGGAACATGGACTTGGCATAAGATTTGCATGCTGATGTTGGCTATAAGTAAATCCCTGGGTCACCTTATGCCTGTAACTTCCTTTATGACAGAGAGGCCGTACCGTTGCTCAGAGTGTGGAAAGTCTTTTAAGGGTTCATCAGGACTGCGATATCACATGAGAGACCACACAGGTGAAAGACCTTACCGCTGCACAGAGTGTGGAAAGAGCTTCAAGAGATCCTCCCTGCTGTCCATACATCAGCGGGTAAACACTCAAACATTTAAATGCTGTTGCTGCAATGAAAATGTACAGGCAAATTGATGTGAAAGTGACTATTCTTGTCAATGTGAAACAAGGCACAACGAAATTAAACCTCTGCATTTAACCCATACATTCACACACGTGCCACAGGGGGCAGCTATTGAAAGTGCCTGGGGAACAGTGATGGGGCGATACCTTGCTCAAGGGCACCTCAGGGCAACCTACTGGTAAGGGATTCGAACCCACATCCGATCCTGGGGCCAACTCCCTAACCACTAGGCCACCACCACTTGTCATTTCCTGTTATTACTACTTTTTCTTTCTTTGAAGTATCACTTTGTACCAGTGGGGGAAAAAAAAGAAAATTAATTGCCTCCAAATAAAATGTAAGAAAACAGTGATAACACTGTTTCTGAACAAAGTAAAGTCAGGTGTGTAGGAAAAAAAAAAAAAAAAAGATTAATGGCAATGAGTTTCTTATTGGTGTGATTTAGATTACTTAACAGAAATGTTTGAAGACATGCTTATACTAAAAATCAAGGTCAGTTCCTAAGCTCTAAGTAAGATATTCACAGTTAATGTGTGTGTATGTGAATGTAACAACTGTCTCAGTGGGAATTGATGCTTATTGTAATACAGTTACTTTCCATAATATAGTACAGTGGAACCTCTGGTCACGAACGTTTCCGAACACGTACAGATTAGGTTACAATCAAAAAGTTTGATAAATTTTCGCATCTGTTCATGACCAAAATTTCTGGCTGCAAACAAAACACTGGCGGCCAGTTCCCCCCCTGACAGGCCTTTACTGCAGCGGCTTTCAGTTGCTGTTTGTTTGTGGGCCTTTCTGAAGTTTAGTCTTCAACAAGTGAAATGCTGCTCAATTGGGTTCAGATCAGGTGACTGAATTGGCCATTCAAGAATATTCCACTTCTTTGCTTTAATAAACTCCTGGGTTGCTTTGGCTGTATGTTTTGGGTCATTGTCCATCTGTATTATGAAACGCCGCCCAATCAATTTGGCTGCATTTAGCTGGATTTGAGCTGACAGTATGTCTTGGAACACCTCAGAATTCACTCGGCTGCTTCTGTCCTGTGTCACTTAATCGATAAACACTAGTGTCTCAGTACCACTGGCAGCCATGCACGCCCTAGCCATCACTCTGCCTCCATTGTGTTTTACAGATGATGTGGTATGCTTTGGATCATGAGTTGTTCCATGCCTTCTCCATACTTTTTTCTTGCCATCATTCTGGTAGAGGTTTATCTTGGTTTCATCTGTCCAAAGAATGTTTTTCCAGAACTGTGCTGGCTTTTTTTTTTTTTTTTAGATTGTTTTTTTTATTATTATTATAAAGCAAAGTCCAATCTAGCCTTCCTATTCTTGAGACTTATGAGTGGCTTGCACCTTGCAGTGCACCCTCTATATTTACTTTCATGCAGTCTTCTCTTAATGGTAGACTTGGATATCGATACGCCTGCCTGAGAGTGTTGTTCACTTGGCTGGCTGTTGTGAAGGGGTTTCTCTTCACCACGGAAATGATTCTGCGATCATCCACCACTGTTGTCTTCCATGGACGTCCAGTTCTTTTTGCATCGCTGAGTTCACCAGTGCTTGCTTTCTTTCTCAGGATGTATTAAACTGTAGGTTCTGCCACTCCTAATATTGTAGCAATTTCTCTGATGGGTTTTTTCTGTTTTCACAGCTTAAGGATGGCTTGTTTCACCTGCATGGAGAGCTCCTTTGACCACATGTTGTCTGTTCACAGCAAAATCTTCCACATGCAATCACCACACCTCAAATCAACTCCAGGCCTTTTATCTGCTTAATTGATAATGACATAGCGAAGGGATTCTCCACACCTGCCCATGAAATAGCCTTTGAGTCAATTGTCCAATTACTTTTGGTCCCTTTATAAAGAGGGTGGCACATGTTAACATGACGCATGTGTTCAATCTCTCCCTGTACATTGTTCTCCCCATACATTGTTCTCGGTCAGACGTGTTCATTCGCTGTGACCTTTGTGCTGTTTTTCATGTGGTTTTGCATTCATTTTGCAACTAACTAACCATGGCCTCTAAGCAAATGATTTTGGTTTTCTAGGTTGTTTAGGTTTTTGTATAACTTTAAGGATTTTTCCAAATTTATTTTTTCCCCTGTGCTTAAAACTCCACTGTAGGTTCCACTGTATAGTTTATTTTGCAGTTCAGCAAACTTGGGCATAATTGCATCTTACACCATATTAATAGTAGCAGCTGTTTGGCTGATTAAACATTTGTACAGAATCACAAACACTTCTTTCTTCCTAATCAGGTCCACACAGGAGTTCGGGCTTTCCAGTGCCCATACTGCCCTCTAACCTTCAAGTGGAGCTCACACTACCAGTACCACCTCCGACAGCACACAGGCGAGCGGCCCTACGTGTGCCAGGAATGTGGCAAATCATTCAAAAACACCAGCTGCCTCAGGAGACACAGCCAGCTGCACTCAGGCTTGCGTCCTCATGCCTGCACTGTGTGCGGCAAGACCTTCTCTCAAACCTCCAACCTGAAGCAGCATGAGCGCACCCACTCTGGAGAAAGACCTTTCCAGTGTGCGCAGTGCCACAAAAGCTTTACGCACTCCTCCAACCTGCATCTGCACTTGCGCACACATTTCTCACGAAAAGACTACAAGTGCCAGCACTGTGGCAAGGAGTTTGTCATGCACTCATACTTGCAGAGACACCTACGGACCCACAGTAGCGGGGGGACGGCCACATGTGGGAAAGAAGCAGGGAAGACCACAGGAAAGGGTGGGGCATCTGAAACCACCACACCAACGCTGAGTTTGAACATGAACACGGCGGGTGGGCTGAGCTCACTCTTTTCAAATGATGGAAGTTCCACATTGATCCTCTCGCCGCCAAATCTGGACATTCCTCCAAACACCTCACAGAATTATTTTATGATCCAGACACCTATGGGACTGCAGCTCATCCCGTTGTCCAATCCGGTGCCAACACAACAAGCCCCTCCCCCTCCTCCACCCCCACCACCACCACCACCACCAGTACCACCATCATCCCAGAACTTCTTGCTTCTTCAGTGTCAGTCTACCAGTGGAAACCAGCCAAGTCTCATCCTCATTCCCACACCAAACAACACAAACACTCTTCCTGCCACCTCAACGCCACAGCCTCTCCCCTTAGTGCAGACCATACCCACATTGCCCCAGGTCCTGACGCCACCTCAGATTCAGATCTCTCAATTCCAACCACTCCAGGCCCAGCAGAGGTTTATTCTCACAAATAATAACAACACTCCCTTCATAACTGCCCCCTCTCAAAATGCAACACCTATTAGCCGACCCATTTTAGGACCTCTGGGCCGTACTAGAAGTGCTAGAACCAGACGTGGGCGCAAACCCAAGGCCAAAACCCAGACATCTGGTTCCCTGGCACAGACAACACCTGCACCAGCCTCCCAATCATCAGCCACTTCCACCGTTTCTGCAACAACCACAAGTGCTTCTGCTTCTGTTGGTTCTACGGCAGCGTCGCCCCAGCAACTTAATGTTCTGACATTAGTCTCCCCTCAGAATTCTGATCCAGTACCTGAAGCACCTTCTGCTCCAGTCACAGTGTCCCCACCAAAATGTGCTCTAAGAGATAGCCTCTGTGCCTCAGCAGCCAAGCCCCAGACTATACCTGCTGCACAGAAGCTTTCGGAGCCAATTTCTGGGGAGCACTTTGTTTTGTGTTTTGAGAAGGAGATGGGGGAGAGGGAGCAGGGGGAAGGGATGAAGGTGAAAGTGGAGATGGAAGAAGGGGTTCGGGAAGGGAGGTCTTATGTTTTACAGTTTGAAGGAGAAGGGGAACAAGGCCCAGGAGGGGGCAGAGAGGGAGGAGAAAAGTCTTATGTCCTTCGTTTTCAAGCAGATGGAGAGAATGATGGAGCTGGGGCAAAGGAGAAGACTGGAATGGTTTCTCTTAACTTGCTTCAGGAGTGGGGTGAGGAGAAAGGAGATGAAAGAATGGACGGGATCGAGGGAGGTGTCGGGGTGGAGGAGAAATCGTTTGTACTTCACTTCCAAACACAGCCGCAAAGCCTCGATGACATTCAACCAAACTCTGGCTATGCCGAAGGCCAGAGTGAAGACCTTGGCCTCTCCTGCCATCCTTCTCGAGCCTTAATGCCTCTGGGTGAGCAGGAGGTTGTGTTTGAGCTGGCCAATGAAGCCAAGATAGATGGGCACACAGGGGGCACCGGACAAAGTGTTCAGATGATTGCCCTGATAGAAGGCGAGGGCAGCAGTTCTGAGGCTGGGGACCGTTTTACTGACCCAGCAGCAGTTGTTGGGACAGGAGCGGGGCAAATGGAGGGCATCTTTCAGCTAGAGGGTGGAGATGGTATCGTTATTATTGAGGTCAGCACCAGCAGTTTGAGGGAGGGAGCAGAGGGAGGGGTTTCTTTAGGATTAAGGAATGTGGAAAAAGTAGTTACTGCAGCACAAGAAGCGACGACAGAGGAACAGAAGATTGTAGAGGCCGAGAGCAGGTTCTCATCCACTGGAGTGAACGGGGCTGAGAGCTGAGCTCGGAATGGCTCTCCACTCCAGCCTGTATCTCCAGTCTTAATGTGGAGCACAAACATTGTCCAACTAACCACGCACTACTTCACTCGACTGTACAGCCTTTGTTAACGTGCATTGTCCAGTCTGCCACGGTCCAGGAGACTAACCCTAATCCAGTCCCCCTGGAGTCATTGAGAGTACGAAGACGGTGCTGCAGCAGGAAGCTGGGAAACGTGCACACGATGAAAGCTACACTGGTGCGATTGTTGATCTGTTGGATCTTGTCCTCTTGTTGCAGTTTTTCTAAAGTTTAGATTTCAGGCCAATTAAGTACCACAGCACTGCATTTTCTGCTGTGACGAGGCAGTTGCTCACCTGGCCCCTACGGGGAGCTGTTTCATAAACCACATGCAGCAGATAGAGACCTTTAAAAAAACAGGTTTGTGACCGAAAGCAAGCCGTAGAGCTGTTCTCTACAGGAGGGCCGGTGTGTGAAGTGTTTGGCCATGAACTATGAAGCGATGGGAATATACTGTCATGTTGACAGTAGGTGTATTAGATGGGCATAAATTGTGAATATGTGTATACTGTTTGGTTTCAATATAACTGTTGATATTAGGAAAAGGTCATGTTAAATAAAAGCAGCTGCTTATGTCTGTATAATTCTTTGTTAGTGCAATTAATATATAACGGAGTGCCGGTGAGAACATTTGAAGGATTTTATTCACGTCGCAGCTTTCATGCAACTTTTTTTCTTTTGTGGAAAAAGCAAAAAATAAACGAGGCCAATCGGCGTCCTATTTCAAGTCCCCGTTCGACCTTAAATAGCATGTTCCCGCCGCACCATTTAAGGTGGAACGGATAATTGGAGTAAGTCGCTTTATTCGAGGCTGAGGTTTCCGCTCGTCTCCTATTCCCGCACGGACACGAGGCCGGGAGCGAGCACGCCAACATCGCAAATCCTCCCGAAAGCGTTGCGAAAGCTCGGGGACGGCCGACAGCGTGTGGAAATGCTGTGACCTGCAGAGTCTTGCTCGGGGTAAGTAGGTCAAACGGCGAGCTGCGAGCGGTTCGGCTTTTAAACGTGCGGCTTTACCAAATAAGGCTTCCAGAGTCTCGCTTCTGATACGCATGTGCCAAAACAAGCCAGATGTAACATCCCGATCTAACTGCTCGTCCTGAGCCACGAATCGCTCTTAATGTTCACTGAGTGGAGATACGCGGCCGTTTTGGTGGCAAGAGTGAAACAAACGTCATTCCTGTTCTCTTCACCGGCCTACAGAATCATCCCTCTCGTGCACGCAAACCCAAGAACCTGAAGCTGCATGCGCCGCGATGGTAGTTCACAACAACAACACTAATAAACTACCAGCTTTATAATGAACGATTCGAGGAAGTGTAGTATTGATCATGATGCCCTGGATTGAGCTGAGGAGAGTAAACCGCTAAGAAATACAACCCCCATAATTCAATGCCAGTTGAGTAGCGCGCGTTACACGCTTTTAAAACCTTGTAAACATATCAAGGTCTTTTTGCTAGACGATCGTGTAGCCTTCTTTAGTCTCTCTTTCTTTATTTTACTTTAGGACCAACTGCAGTGAAAGTTGCAGGTTAGGATGGTTCGGTTGGACCTGGGAAATGTAGTGCTGCGGCGGATGAAGGAGGAGGACATAGAGGCTGTCAAGGCCCTCATCAAGGTGGGTTCTTTCTCTGCCAGCGTGTGCCAGAAATAGAGCCCCTCAGCGAAGATTCTCAAACCAAAGACCCCCAATGGCTGACTGATAACTGAGAGCAGGGGTGTCAAACTCCAGTCCTGGAGGGCTGTTCAACAGTTTGGTAGTTTCCCTCCTCAAACGCTCTCACTACACCTGCCACCAGGTCCTTATAGCTTATTGTTCCCCCTTCGCCTCTACCACTTCATATTTTTATGCATTCCCTCCATGCTGTTTTCTTTCTTTGCAGGAGGGATGCGAAGGCACGGAAAACCGCCTCATCCTTCACCTTCTCACTCGTCCGCTGGCACTTCTCATGCTGGCCACGTTGTCCTCCATTCTTCGCTTCTTGGTGCACTCCTTCATGGTGGCATTGCTAATACCTGTCTTCCTTTGCATTGTCTATCTTAAGCTTACCATCCCACGTTCCATGGGTATCCTAGGCTCAACTAGGCCATATTGGGACTACTTAGGCAGCTGTTACCATGCTGAGTCTGAGCCGGACCTGCCCAACCCGCATGCTGCCAAAGCCAAGCTGGTCACCAACCAGGACCGGCTCAAACGTCGCAAGAAGGTTAAAGAGCAGGAGAAAGGGAAGACGAAAGAGAAGGTGGATGAAGATGACCTTAAGGAGAGGGCACGGGTGGCCGGGGAAGTGTGGATTGCGGACTGCGACGGTGAAGTGCTAGGTTGCGTGGCCCGTGATGGCTGGAGCCGGGATGGAGTGTGTCGTATTTGCAGGCTTGTGGTCCAAAGCTGGTACAGAAGAGAAGGTGTTGGAAGGCTGCTTGTTCAAAGCCTTGAGGCCAAAGCAAGGCAAAATGGAATCCACAGGGTCTACGCTCACGTGCCCTACCCTTCCAAAGTTGGAGAGGCGTTCTTTAGGAAACTGGGATACTGGCTACAAGGAGAGACGGCTGGAGTTGAGGAAGACGAGGAAGAAGTTGATTATGAAGATCCAGAGAAAGGCTGGCTTGGGTTCCCGGTGACTAAAGTGTTTGTTAAAGACTTGTGAGTGGGACTGTTAAGGAATGGGGATGTTTACTGTAACTACAACAATTGCCTGAAATTATACAATAAGCACATACTTTGGGATGTGGAAAGATCTTTTCCAACATCCAGTGAAAACAATGGAAATGCAATGCCCCGCTGAAAGGGGGATTGGGGGTTTGTGGTGCAGCAGTGACTGATCGCTATATTTGGCTGTCTAGAGTTTACCTTTTAAAAATGGAGAACAAACAAACAGGGTTTGGGCAGCAGTTTTGGGGGAGTAAGGATGGGGGGGAAAAAAGATATTTGTTGTACAAAACTGGTTCAAAACATTAGATCAAACTCTTCAGTGCTAGCCTCACCAATTAATATACCTTTGTAGAACCACTACCTGGGAGGAGCAGGAGAAGTAGGAGGCTTTGTTGCCAAACACATTTTAGAATGCAAAAAAAAACAACTTTGAAGCAGGATTTTAACAGGGCTGGCCTGAAATATGATTTTTCAACCATTATATTGCTATTTATTTATTGCATTTTTTTTACCATTTAGAGAAACTGTCTCAAAACTACCACATATACCAAAGAACCCACCAGATGTAACATTTTTTGGCTCATTTTAATTAATTGTGCCCAGCATCATTTGCACAAAAATTTGACGGGGATCAATAGAAGCAGATGTGTAATTATAAGACCAAGAGTTGAATGCTTAGTGCAGTATATGCAATAAGATGGAAGTACATCATGGAGACACTAGACTCCCTCAGGTACACAACCAAGGCCTATCATCAGGAACGGGTTTCAGTCGCAGGTAGGGTGGGTAGGATGAGTTTCCCTCTCCCCATAGCCCAGATATATATTAATATAATATACAGAATTAGAAGTTACCATTCCTTCAGTGTGTTGAGCTGTGATCTGAGATGCAGTGGCGCTTTCTGTCTCAGAGGAAGCTCATGCTATCCTTCATTCCCCCTTTGGTTCTAGCTAGAGGTTTGAGCTGGTAATGAGTAAATTGGCGTTAAAACTAAGTAAAAATATCAGTCAGTCATAAAACCTAAATATTATTGCTTTTAAGTGTTTAAGTATTTAAAGCCTCAGAAATGTTGCTCAGGCCAGTCCCCTGTTTCAACTTGACATGACAAAGGTTTCACTATGAAGTGTCTGTAATAAATGCACTACCACTGCAGTCATAGAGGTAATGAATGCTGGTTTAGTAAAATTGAAATGACTATTAGAGCATCCTTACAGAAGCCAGTTTTTATTTATTTATGCACATTGTGATGTATATTTATAACTCCTTTTCTTCAGTTGCATGTTTGTTGTCATTTTGTTGCAGTGTGATTTGTACTTGTTTCAGCATTATGAATAGTACTACAGAGACAGATTTACCTCAGTGATTCCCTTGTTTGGAAAAGAAATCAATAAACCTTTTGTCAGTGCTTTTAAACAGGTGTGAGGCTTTAATTGTATATCATAAAAATGGTCTCAGCCTGAGTCAGGCGAAAAAGGCAACGGTGTGCTTTTGTTGAGATGTTTATCTACTTCTTTCCGCAGTAAGTAGTGATGCTACAAATTAACATAAATGTTTGAACAGAACATTTCAAAAATTCTAATTTGGCACATTGTATAGTGCACACATTTTTGAGAGTAATGAAGTGTCAGTTAGTGAGTGTGTGTGGGTGGAAGGTTGACTGAGAGCAAATGTGTGTATGTATTTCATGTAGAAGCATGTGGTTAGGATTTAGACACTATCTACCTTAACCACATGTGCTCACACACACTTTGGGCATGTCTCACCTAGTCCCTCATTCACCACCGGATGTTTGTACAGTTTGTGTGTGTGTGCGCGTGTGCGAGAAGCTCACCTGATGCAGCACTAAAACCTCCCTGTCACCATTTAAACATCACTGGAGTGTGTTCACAATAGAGTCCTGTTTGCTGTAATGATGTCACAGAGAAGACAGAACATAGTGAACTTCTGAATACACACCTTCATTCTTTTCACAGAAAATGTTTTGTACTTGTGCAGACGCAGGCCGAAAGCGATTGCAAGTAGCACTGAAATTGGTCGTTGTGGCTGATGTGTTGAGAGTCTAGGGGTAAAATTCTCTGCTGCACATCAAAAGATTGTTGGTTTGACCATGGCACCATCTTATCTCCAGCATTAAAAAAATATGACTAAAGTCCTCAACGCCAAGTACCTCGAGGGACTCTTCCTTTCATTATACGTTGCTCTGTTCTGAGTAATTGTATTAATGTAAGTGTAGTGAAATTTCTTGATTTTAATATTATCAAATTCAATAATTCAATATCAAATGGTTATTTTCCAGCCTCTCTCTATCCCTTGCAAACAAACTATTTTTGTGCCTTTATGATTTATGTAAAAGAGTTCTGTTCTGTTTGGCTATCATAAAAAAATATTCAAGGCTGAAACATTCTATAACCTTCACAGGAATTAAAGTGGCCAAAATTGTGTAAAAAATATATAATGAATTCAATAACCATTCAGAGTTGTAATAGCCAATTGATAAAAAGAAATGAATTAAAGTGATGTCATAATAAGCTGCTATCCAATTGGCTGTTTGAAGTGACTGTCATTGTGAAACACAGCATAACGAGACTCAACGAAACGCTTTGTCTGCATTTCACCAATACAGCAGGGCACAGCTATTAAAAGTGTCCTGGGAGCAGCGATGGTGACGATACCTTGCTCAAGGGAACCTCAGTGCAACCAAGTGTTCTGGGATTCAAACCCACAACCTTCCATCCTTGGGCCTAATCCACTCATCCTTTTTTTTTTTTTTTTTTCCAAGATTCACTTAAAAAGATTCTTCTCACCATAAAATCAAATCTAAAGGCTTTCTAGTGGGTATTATAACTTTTTTTTTTTTTACGTAATTGAAATATTTAAAGTAAAAACAGTAGTATAAAATCTACAAGTTGATAACTGTGTAGTCAGACATATATATATATATATATATAATGTGTGTGCGTTTTATTTATCACAATAAAAATAACATCCCTACATTGCCCACCCCTCATGAACAAAATGAAGAGCATTGTGCCTCATTGACTTAAAGTAAGACTTTATAAATAGACGCTACTGCAGGTTTTTAAGCCACATAGAACCAGAGCTTTTGTGATTCATTTCAAAATGGGTCAGAATGGAGTTTAGTCAACTAGCAGGTTCACGGATACAAAATCTTTGTCGTGTGAAGTTTTTTTGCATGTCACTGTGGCCTGTTTGTTGTGGAGGAACCTCCGGTTTGTTCTGTGAGGCTGCTGAGTGCATTAACAAACACCTGCTTGTGTGCCCCCCAACCGAAGTGTAACTATTATTGTTGTTCAGGAAACAGATGCGAGTTCATGACTCTGGAAAAGTATGTGTGTTTGGAGCTGTGGTTGAGCTTGTCTGCACGATGGGTCTTAGTATGGTGTGTGTTTGTCAATGTGTGTGTATGTATGTGGTTGGGTGGGTGGGTTTTGGAAATTATGACTCTGCATTTCCTGCCCTTCTTCGTTCATTTGTGTCGTGCCAGTCAATGAAGTGAAGTGGTCCTGAGAAACACCATGTGTGTTTGTCCAAGAAAGACAGAGATGAGCACTCGGCCACCTGTTACAAAAATATGATTGGTCAAATATCTCCTGCTCAAATATTGACCAAAAACAACAAACAAACAAATAAACAAAAAAAGATTTATTTTGGACACCTACCTCATTTACGTACCTAATGTAGCTAATAGACCTAGAAAGCGCTGATGTCTGTTACCAGACAGTTAGCATTCTCCTCCGAGCGTGTTGAGGTGTTTAAAACATGACACATCTTGCTGTGTCTCTGGGAAAACTAGAGACAAAACTTTACACATAAATAAACAATAAATGCACACATTATACATTTTATACATATACTTTATTAATTGCAGTTAGATATGGCATTTTTATTTTTAGATGGTTGCCAATCAGTCCATGTTTCTAGTTATCATTGATTCAGTTTCAGAAACCACATTAGCATTTTTAGAGATTTGTAAAAACCTCCATGTGCTTTGAGGAAAATGCATGTTTATTTAACGTCCAATTTGAACAATGTTAATTAAGCCTCGTGCTAATTAGGCAAATGTCACACACTAAAAAACTAAACTGGATTTTCTTTTGTAAATGTGTAAAGTTTTAGCTATAAATCCTAACAATAAAGCATTATAGATTATGTGACTTTGCACAGAATTATTATTAATATATTATTATCGGGCAGCGGTGGTCTAGTGGTTAGGGGGTTGCCCCCGCATCGGAAGATTGTGGGTTCGATTCCCTCATCATTAGGTTGCCCTGAGGTACCCTTGAGCAAGGTACCATCCCCGTCACTGCTCCCCGGGCGCTTTCAATAGCTGCCCACTGCTGCACGGTGTTTGAGTGCTTGGGTTAAATGCAGAGGTCCAATTTCGTTGTGGTTCACTGTGTGCTGTGCTGTGACCTCGCAATGACAAGGGTTGTCACTTTCACTTAATTAATTATTTACTTATTAGCCAACTTGCTATCATTTTAATTAACCGTGTTTTCACAGGGTGGTGCAGTGGGTGACGCTGTCACCTCACAGTGAGAAGGTCCTGCTTTTAATTCCGAGGCGGGGTGGTCGAGGTCATTTCTATTCACATGTGCTCCTCGTGTCTGCATAGGGTTCCTCTGTGTGCTCTGGTTTCCTCCCATCGTCCAAAGACATGCACGTTAGTTGGAATGGAGATGCCAAATTGGCCCCTCTGTGTGTGTGTGTGTGTGTGTTTGGCTGTATGTCTGTGCATTTTGAGTTATTACTGATATGTCATAATGAATGTGAACTGAATCTATGCTTACTCTATACTCTGTACTTTAGATAAGAGATCTGTATCTACATTTTTTTTAAAATAAAAGACACAACATAATTATGAAATAAATTGGTTTCCACAAGGACATGTTAAAGAGTTATCTATGCAGCACCCATCATAGTTATCTATGGCCTTGATCTCTCTGGATGGGTGGTGTCTCTTTTCCCCAATCACTCAGTGTTATGCTAGTGAGCGCAGGCATCTGTTAGCTGGTAAAGTAGAATTGGTAATTAGCATACTCCTCCAAGCACATTGAGCTGTCCAGCAATGTTTGATTAGTGGCAGAAAAGATGCAGGGGAACTCCATGCATTTAGTTTTTATCAAGCTTGGTAGCACTGTGTCATAGGGGGAGTTCTAGCTACTGCATACAAGGGGATATGACTAAATTGAAGAGAAAATTGGTAAAATTAAAAAGGGCTTGTTAAAATGTAAAAAAACAAAAACAAAAAACCATTATGATAAAAGCTTTCTCTCTTGTACTCTCTTTTCCACAAATACACACATACTACATTACAGCTGGACCTCAGAAAGACTTGTGGTCGGAAGGTAAATCATGGGAGCAGACAGATCTTTTCCAGATGTGCAAAATCAGACACACACACAAATGAGAGAGAGGGAGCCCTCTGGGAAACGGTGATTTCCCTGGCCACAGAGTGCACGAGAGGGTGAGTTAGTCTAACACACACACAATGTTAACTGCAACTAGAAAGACTTTCAGAGACAATTCCAATTTAGTCATTAATTAGCCTGAGTTTATAACATCGCTGGCAGTGTGTTTGTGTGTAAGGGGTAGAGAGGCTAAATTCTTTTTTACGGATACTTTCTTTAATTCAGTTCTATGGGACCCAATGATGAAAATTTCCTAGAAAAACACAAGAAAATTCCTGAGGACAGTATACTGGAGGGCTTTTTCTGTAAACCATGTGGGAAAAGTGAAGTGGAGGCTTCTTCGGCTGGGTGCAAAAGCTTCTGGAAATTTCCAGCTTGCTGTGGTTGCGTGTTCTTTGACGCACATGCGAGAGCAAAAAAGGTTACAAATCACGTCAGAACCTTAAGGGACTAATATGTGGTCATGAAAAAGTGCTATTGTATAAATGTACGTTGTTTTGTTTAAAGATTTTTAGCATTGCAGTTTTACAATAGGAATTTTCTAAATGGTCAACCAGGGCACGATAAATCCATCTATCAGTGCAAGATACACTCACTTGCCAGTTCAGTAAGAGAGCCTGTCTGAACTCACTGGCCTTTGCTTGCTAAAAATGTCACTGCAGGGTTGAGGATAGTCTGTCCAACCTGGAGTGGATCTGGGGTCAGAAGCTGCCATGTGACTGATCTGGGAGAAGAGGTTGACAAGGAGAGAATATTTTAAAATAAGTGATTCCATCCTTGGTGCTTATAGAAAGAGTGGTCCAGAACCAGCCATTCTAAACAGAATGCCCTCAATCATCCTCATATGTCATTTCTTATTTAATGGTTCGGTTGGTTCAGTTATTCTACAACAGTGGTGGTTTCCTAGAGTAAAAAACAAGGCCAAAAATGGTTAAAACGGCACCATGGCTCAGAGGTTCAAGGTTCAAGAGAGTTTACAAGGTTCTGATGCCTTAGAGGAGCATAAAGAGTCCCTGAAGACTCCCAACTGTGCTGCTTACATTTTGGCATTAATCAGACACTCTTATCCAGAGTGACTTCCAATTGCTTATTGCTAGAACAGTCCCCCTGGAACAATTTAGGGTTAAGGGTTTGCGCTGCTGGTAGGATTTGAACCTGCAATTTCATGGTCCATATGTGAGTATACCACCTCTAGACAGAGCAGAGGGGTGTGACTCCCAGTCACCTGTTGTCAGTACTCCTGTGGGGGTGATCAGTCACATAAACAAGGAAGTTGTCTGGAAATAGTATTTTTCATTCTTAATGTTACAAATCCTGATATCATAAAGTCTCATTTATTGCTATAAATCTAAAGCACTGATGGCTTTTATGACCCCATCATCACATTGGGATGACAAGAAAATGGATACATCAAGTGGTAACAGAAACAAAGTTCTCATTTACTCAAAGGAATGCTGTTTAAAAAACAGCTGCTAAAAATAAAAGTTCATTTTTGACTCATCACAGAGCTCTCAGCATAAAAAGAAGCAAACCAATAATGAGGAAGTATGAGCTCTAGAATAAAAAGTCAATATCAATGTTAATGTTAATATGCTTTAAAATATAACATTTTTTGTAAATTGCCTGTTAACCCTGGCTTGTCCAAAGTGATTTTTGTGTTACTTTTGCAATATATAACCATTAAAACAACAAAAAGCACCCAGGTGTTTCTGATAACAGGCAGAGTGTAGTAGGATAAAATAAAGTGGAAAAGTGATGTGTGTGCACATTAGTCTTTCAACTGATAGTGGATCGTTTTTTTCAAGTGTAATACATCTTTAGATGCTTTCTTCTTATATGCATATTGTAATTCAAACCACAGCTGCTATTTATAAATACTCAGACACACACATTTCTCTGCAGTTTAAATGAACATCCCTCCCAAATGATTTTAAAAAGTGCTTTCACCCAATCAGGTACCCTCTTTCACTCAACTGTATCAATGTCATACGTTTTCTTTACCTCCTCCTTCCACCACACACCGCTTTCAACACTCTCACTGGCTTTTGCATGACTCAATGAATGAGTGGGTTTCGTCTTTCGGAATGATCAGCAAGTTGGACAGGTGAGTGAAAACAATAACCCATTATACTGAGAAAAACCACCCCAAGAGTGATGCAAAACTGTGCATCCTTTAGAATCTCCAGTCAGGAAGAACTCTAGGAATTATTACATATGAGTTACTATTTAAACTCATATAAATTAAATATGTCTGAGATCTCGATAGTGGAAATGCAAAGCAGTTTTTGAACTTTCTCTACTTTCTGTAATGGAGAATGAAACTGAGTGATGATTTTGTTTGTGCGTGTGTGTGTGTGTGTGTGTGTGTGTGTGACTGTGTTTTAATTAGCTCTGCACCCTGCACTATTTTCTGCATATCTTTATATCACCATGCTTAGTCTCTTACTAAGACTAGTAATAATAGTAATACAGGTCTATAATTGACTAAAGATGAGTTTGCTATGGCATTCCCCACATGCTTGACTGCACTGAACATTAAAAGGTAAAAGGCTGCTGCAGTAATGAAATTAAAGCCACTTACTCACCATTTTCAAAATCATAAAACTAAATGACTAAGCACAGTTTCATTATTTATATTGCATGTCTTTTTTCAATGCATTTGTGAAGTACATGTCTTGCACCTGTTTAAAAAAGCAAAACTACAGTAAGAGTGTATGTAATACCTTTGTACCCTACAACCTGTGCATGCGTAATACGAAATAACATGTCATTGCTTATGACTAATTTCGCCTTGAATTTTTTGGTGGCGCTCTGTGCTGTAGAGTATTGCTCACCCAAAGGAAGTTCATCTATCACTATAAGAACGTACGCTGGGCTCGCGGCAGGCATGAGACCTACCTCTGCTTTGTGGTGAAGAGGCGGATCGGCCCAGACTCGCTCTCCTTCGACTTTGGTCACCTGCGCAATCGCTCTGGTTGCCATGTGGAGGTGAGTGATCCTGCAGGAGAGGGAAAGAAGGCAGTCATGACACCAAAGTCACAACATTGCTTCATTAAAAATCAGAAACTTTTCTTCACCTTACCCCAGATGCGGTCAATCACCTATGATACGTTTGGTATTTGAAGTTTACACATGTATGTAATAAAATTTAGAATATATCATCACATTTGCTTTAGTCTGCGTCTAATTGTTCAATTCACTAACAGACTTGCTGATGTGGTTACAAGCACCTAGTGATTCTGGAAACATGGGTGTCTTAAACATCTTAACCTTTCAATTGTGTCAATATTTATGAATTACTTTATATTGTAAACCACACAAGCAAAGTTTTAGAGGTTACTAAGCAGTTGATGCCAGTGATAATTCAGGCTTGCGGTTAACCCCATACTAACAAGTGGTCTCCGAACGTCCATTGAGTGTTAATTATATGAGCCTAAAAGCTTCAGCACAAAACTAAAAAAGTGACACCAAACACTTTCACTTTACAGGAAGAAAACATTTACTCTCACTCTATTTGAATCTGTTTTCTCCAATTTTCCAGCTTCTCTTCCTGCGCTACATTGCGGCACTGTGCCCCGGTCTTTGGGGTTCAGGTGTGGACGGAGCAAAGGTTGGCTATGCTGTGACCTGGTTCTGTTCGTGGTCACCCTGTTCCAACTGTTCCCGGCGCCTTGCCAACTTCCTATCTCAGACGCCCAACCTGCGTCTCCGTATCTTTGTCGCTCGCCTCTATTTCTGTGACCAAGAGGACAGCGTGGAGAGAGAAGGGCTTCGAAACCTACAGAGGGCAGGGGTGCAAATATCCGTTATGACTTATAAAGGTAAAGGAGAGAAAGGTTAATAACACCAGTTCCTCTGCAAGCCCATATCAGTGTCATCTAAATATGTGGAGGGGCTTAAATAAAGTCAATTTCTGTTTGCATCTCATTGAATAAACTAACTCAGAAGTCTAGTCTACTGATCATCTGTATAAGGCTACCAGTTCAGCAGCCTAACAGAAATGCAGAAACAGTTCAGCTAACTTACACAGTGTGTTTGTGAATCACAGCACACATGAGAAATCTGATAGGCTAATGCAGATTTTGAAATTAACCATAAAATACAGTTTTTTACACTTAAATCTGACATTAGTGCATTGGAGCCTCACCAATGAGGGGCACTGCAGGAATGATTGAACTAAATCTGAGAATCTCTATGTGCTTATGTCCTCTCGATAGATTTTTTCTACTGTTGGCAGACTTTTGTGGCTCGCAGGGAGAGATGTTTTAAAGCCTGGGACGGCCTTCACCAGAACTCTATCCGACTCTCCCGCAAACTCAACCGCATCCTTCAGGTTACTAAGCCTTCAAAATCATTTAAAGTGAAAATAAGTACAAATCCTTTACAGGGAGCAAACTTAAATATAGCATTTTTCCCCTTGTTGCATATTTTCTAAATTTCTCAGTTTATTCACTTATAAGTTTAGCATAATGAGAAAACCATCAAATTTACAATATGCCTTTCATTCATGCCTCATTTTATGATTTATTTTTTCCACAATATGCTAAATTCAGGAAATAGACTGCAATTGTTTGAAAATGTGCAGACATGTGTTTCCTTTAGAAGACATGTAATTATTTACATTTTTGAAAGTCAACAAAATGTGCCATGTGAGCAGAGGCACACAAACCTTTGCATACAACCATGACTGCGACAAAATCTGCAGGGAACTCACTCTTTTCTGCTTCACAGCCCTGTCAGACTGAAGATCTGAGAGATGTCTTCGCTCTGCTTGGTCTCTGAGGGAACCTATGAGATGCTGTAAGGGCATAAAAGATTATCTGATTGTGGTGCTGTGAAACTGAATTCCTGAGACTTGAATTTTACTCACTTTTATTCTAAGTATAGCATTATTCTTTTGTGAACTCCTTTTGGAGCATTATTTCTATGTCAAAAACACAACTACAATAAACTGTTTTGTACAACAGGCTCTGCTTCATTTCAGTCCACTACAGTAACACACTAAGAACTTCTAAGGAATCTTACAGTAAATTTAGACAACCACCACAGTTTCTACTGAAACATGTACATGAAGAAGACAAATAAATAAATATATGAACGGCAACAAAAGACAGCTGTAGACAACAGTTAATGGGCAGATACATAGAGGTGGGCAAAATGACCATACTTGCTGTTATCGTGATAAATTATCTCACATGTCATGCCGGCCCTTCCTGAGTTTACTGGGAATATCAGTGTTGTGACTACCTAAAGTGAAGTGAAAGTGAAAGTGAAAGTTACCCGAATGCTTCCTGAGGGCACTGGATCTAGCTGCCCCCTGCTGCATGTGTGTGTATGGGTTAAATGCAGAGGATGCATTTCGTTGGGGTTCACTGAAATCTGAAAGTATTGTAACATTAGCAACTTTACAAGAGAAAAAAAAGAAAGGCCAAAAATAAGGTTTATGGATGTGGTGAGAGAGGAAATGCAGGTTGTTGGTATTAAATGGGAAGGTGTACACTAGTGGCCAATATGGAAGTTGCACTTGCTGCCTTAAGTCATTTTCATTTTGTAGGGATGACCTTCAACCTTTTAGCATGGTGCAGAAGAGGGTCAGTAATGGATCGCCTCCTTTTTCTTCTGGCTGCTCCTGTTTGGGGTCGCTACAGCAGATTTGTTCCATTTCTTCATATCCTCTACATCAGGGGTGTCGAACTCCAGTCCTGGAAGGCCGGAATCCGGCACATTTTGACGATTTCCCTCCTTAACACACCTGCTTCACATGTAGTGGTGGGTGTAGCGCGTGTGTTTGAGGAGGAAAATCACCCAAACGTGCTGGACTCCGGCCCTCCAAGACTGGAGTTCGACACCCCTTATGTAGAGAATATGAAGAAATGGAACAAATCTGCTGTAGCGACCCCAAACAGGAGCAGCCAGAAGAAAAAGGAGGCGATCCATTACTGACCCTCTTCTGCACCATGCTAAAAGGTTGAAGGTCATCCCTACAAAATGAAAATGACTTAAGGCAGCAAGTGCAACTTCCATATTGGCCACTAGTGTTTACCTTCATTCAGATGAAGGCAACAATAATGAAAGTGGCTGATTGTCTTTGTGAAAGACAGCACAGCACACAATGAGACACAACCTCTGCATCTCACCCATACACACACATGCAGCAGGGGGCAGCTATTCAAAGCGCGCAGGGAGCAGTGATGGTGACGGTACCTTGCTCAAGGCTACCTCAGGGCAACCTACTGGTAAGGGATTTGAAGCCATGACCTTCCAGTCCAGGGGTCCAGTCTGGTCCAGCAGAGTCAGTCCACTAGGCCACCACTGCCCCAGAAGTTGCCTTAAGGCAGTGGTTCCCAAAAAGGGGGGCCCCATTTCCCCGCCATTTTTGTGGAGACAGTTGTTTATTCTTGTTTATAACTTCAATATGCTCTTTATTTCACCCACAGTGGTGAAACTGCACCATTTGTAATTGCATTTGTTTCGCTCAGTTAGAAAAGGGAGCTGTATTTCAAATAAAGTTTGAATCTGAACCTGTGTAGTCTGAATGGGGGCTCAATAATGTTCCTATCTAGAAAAGGAGGCCCTGCAGAGAAAGTTTAGGAACCACTGCCTTAGGGCTAATATCTTATACCATTCTTAATTTTTACTTCTTCCCTTAAGTCCACTTTTAGTTGTAGACAACAAGAAGCTCGTCGGTGTTCTGATCGCGGATCGCTCTCTCAGGGTTCTTGTTATCGTGCCTGATTCTAATGTAGCAGATCTCGGTTCCGATTGGCTGCCGCTACAGGCCGTAAAAAACCCGCTCGGTCCCCAGAAAAAAATGTGCTGCGCGCATACACGGTGCATTTACGGCGTGAACTGGTCGTTAACGGGTCCGGACAGAGCGAAGGAGAGAATAAGCAGGTTAATCTGAGGGATGGCGGCCGAGGCGGAGTACGAGTCGGTGCTGTGTGTGAAGCCTGACGTCAGCGTGTATCGAATTCCGCCGCGAGCGTCGAACCGCAGCGTCAGGTAACCAAGCAACGCCTTGGAGACGAGCATCAGGACAGTCACCTTCATCACGCAATGCCCTTCGCACTCATTTCCATGTGCAAACCTGCCGTTTAACACCGTCCAGGGGCTTTTCATGCGGTTATTATCTGTAGGTCACTCGCGGGATACTCGCATAAACGCCTGACCTCCTGAGGCGTGAAGTAGGGATGATCGTAGCAAGATATTAGCACTGTACTAATGTCGTCACTCTTTCTGGAATTAAAAAGGCTCGAAGTGTGTAGTTAATCTTAAAGTTTCAGCTAAGGGCAACCAATCAGAATCGAGATCACTTGCATATATCACTCTTAAAAGGCACAATAATATAAACAGCCTTTTTAATTCTAAGGGATAGAAATACGTTTGAATTGTGATGCATTCTGAGTTACGTATTTGTTGCTCAAACGCCAGGGGAGGAAATGAAATGGATGGTATACATATGGACCTTTCAGAAAGCACCTGGCAGAACCAGTGGCTTTATTGGTTAAAGATTGTCCAAAATAAGTGGACTTTTGTTGCATGAATTACCTCGATTTACCTTTGGTGACATTGTTATTGCTGAGACCAATAATGCGATGGCGATGTACAAAAGCTATGTTATGCAGTTCTAATGTGAAGCCATCTCCACCCACTGTAGCTGCTGACAAAACGAGACATTTAACCCGCACTGGCCTTCGCGCTGAGGCTCTCAGAGGTCAGCATGACTACCTGTGTTGGTTTAGTATTTAAGAGAAGCTCATATTCTGTTATTTTAGTTGATGGCGTTAATGTCATGTGGCGCGCAGGCCGGTCTCCGGCTGCATCACTTCTCATCACAGCAGATACAGGTGCACTGGTGACGTCAGATAAAACGCGTAATGAAGACCATAAACAAAGGCCTACTAATTGATCGAGCCTCGTGCGCCCGCTTGTGTGTGTGTGGTCTGTGTGTGTGTGTGCTTGCGTGCGATGACTCGAGACGTTATTGTGAAGCTTTTGCGCCGATGCGGTGACGTGTTGTCGTTTCCGGTGAGTGGACGGCCTGTTTGTTTTGCGCTCGTTTCAGGGAGATTATTGGTTTATCCGTCCATCGCGTGGGAGAGGAAGCGCAGCTCTAAAGCACATTTCATCATTTCATAAGCTGCGCTCTACTGACTAATGAGGGGCGATCCAAAGAAGTCACATCACACTCTTTACACTCTTTCCCGCACGATACCTCAGGACATTACAACCAAAATACTGGGTCTGTTTACTTCCGACTCTTACGTCATTTGGGCCTTTTGACCTGCAGCATATTTCTCTCTCTCTCTCTCTCTCTCTCTCTCCCTCCCTCCCTCCCTCCCCACATGCTTGCAGTTGCACAGATATATACGAAGAGATTAATACTTAGTATTAGAGAGAGAAAACCACAGCAACTTGCTTAGCAACCACCTATAATATCATTACAAACCTGAGGTACCATAGCAACAGCCTGCAATATCATAGTAAAGGTTTAATAGCAGTTTAGCAACCACACAGCACACCAACTAACATACACGTGCAATATCACATCAGCTGCTTAGCAGCAATTTAATAACCACCCAGTATGACACGGAGACCAACCTGTAATAAAAATATTAATTGTAATACCAAATCAGTGGCTCAGTAAACACTTGACAGCAAACTGGAAGACCACCTGTCTATATTCTAGCAATCGAGTAAATTTTATTTTAAGGAAACATGATTTTCCTCTTATCGTTTATTGCTTTATGTATTCTTTACAATTTAATTCATTTTATATTCTTGTTCTTTGGTCATTATCTAATCAGATTAACTGGCTGTTTCCCTGCCTTTTGCCTTAGGGTTGCGGGTCCTCCATCACCCACCCCAACCCTAAGGCGAAAGACATGGAAACACCCTGGGCAGGTAGCCAGTCCATCACGGGACAGACTCACAAACACATTCATACACAGTCACAACAAGGGGGCAGTTATGTGTGTGTTTGAAATGTGGGGGGAAAGTTAAGCACCGGGAGGAACCCTGTACAGCAAGGTCCCAGGCCTCTGTGGCTGGGAATCAAACCCAGAACCTTCTTACTGTGAAAGGACAGTGATACTCATTGTAATTCTCTTATCTCTCATTATTGAACTGTGTGTTCAAATATACTATAAAGTGCACTGCAAAGCATTTTGCAGTCAGACTTATTACCTTTTATCATCCTTTGCTCAGTGTCATTAAATGATCTAATTAATTGATCATATGATCATAAGCACATGCATGTTAATGTTCACATTGACTGTTTATTTGTTTGCATGTGTGTGTGTGTTTTGTAGGGCGGCAGACTGGAAGCTCGACTCTCCTGATTGGACAGGGCGAATGAGGGTGACAGCCAGGGGGAAAGTTGCCTATATTAAACTAGAGGACAAAATCTCAGGTATGACTGGGGTCATTTGCCCTTTTTTGATTTGCTCATTTGCTGTGTGTTGTCTCCAAAAAATGTATGATAATAAAGGGAGTAAACCAAGAGAGTAAAAGGTGAAAGGTAAGGTGAAATTCACCAACTCTTATATGACGTATATGAAAAAGTAACAAACTTAATACTTTGTTGGGATACATTTAGTAGCCCAGTAGCAATCCGACACTTTCATTAATAATATATCAGTCTTTTGCATTGCTGTGCACATGGACGGGTTATGCCCTTTTCAGGTTCTGCCAAAACATGTCAACCGGGTTAAGGTCACGACTTTAACAAAGCAAATTATAATCTTAATTATTCTGTTATCTGGGGTCAGATCACAAACTGATGAGTTCACATTCTACTTTAGTAATTCCAGGTGGAAGAACTGCCCGTGCAGTCTTTGATTGTGGGTGTGGTATTCTTATTGTGCAAAGCCGTAGGTATAGTGAGGTATAGGGTGCTGTTTATTTAGACCTGCCAGGGAACGTCACATTGCGGGAGAATGTTTTATTTATTTATTGATGTCTAGATTCCGATTTCTAATTTTCCCATTCCTTTTTTGATAGGGGGCAATTACTTGTTCACGTGGGTGATATAGATCTTATTGGTCTTGTTTGTAAATAAATCTCAAATCATTTGATAAATGTGTGTCGTTTACACTCAGGTGGTCTATTAATCTTATCGTTCTGGTGGTTAGAGGCAATTTAGTGATAAAAATCAACAAAAATAGAGAAAATCAAGAGGCAAGCAAATACTCTATTGCTGCATTGTTTATTACTGTAAAAGGGAAAGTAACAAAAACATCCTGTTTAAATTTAAGAGACGAGGAGATAAGGAGAAACGAATATTGGCTGTTTAATCGAACAAAACGGTGGACCTCCAAGAAAGAAATCTAAAATCAAATCAAATCAAATATTTGGATATGGCACATTCAATTCATGAAATTTCTCCCTTCACGCAGTGTCCCTCTTTCCCCATAGGGGAGCTGTTTGCCCAAGCCCCGGTGGAACAATATCCCGGTATAGCAGTCGAAACCGTCAGTGACTCAAGCCGCTATTTCATTCTTCGGATTCAGGATGACAGCGGTAAGAGCGAGAGAATAAAAGAAATCTGAATGAAATACTATGTCTCTAGTTCAAAACAAAAGTAACCCCTCTTCCCCCTTTTTATTCTTAGGTCGAAGTGCGTTCATCGGCATCGGGTTTGGCGACAGGGGAGACGCTTTTGACTTTAACGTGGCTTTGCAGGATCATTTCAAGCACGTTTCTTGTCGTCATTCCAATTTATTCATTTCTTGATAAAGCTGTAAAGTTGAACACGAATTACAATGTGGGTCTCAGTCTGAATATGATTCTCTCTCTCACTCTCTCTTTCTCTCGCTCTCTCTTAGGTGGGTAAAGCAAGATAATGAGTTGAGTAAGCAGGCTCAGGCTCTGGACTCGGGCCCGAAATTAGACCTAGGCTTTAAAGAGGGCCAGACCATCACGCTTAACATTGGGGTAACAATTCTGTTTTACAGCTAAAGCAGTGCAAAGGTTCACTTGGAAAATCAAATGATGTCTGATGTTATGAAGTAAATGTTTATCATATAAACGTGCATATAGTTTGAAGCATTACCATAGCGTTATTCACCAAAGCCACAAATGTTGGAAGATATGGAAATATGTGTAACTATGACGATGGCCCCACCATACATCTCTGGTCTACTGTTGTATCCTTGAGCAAGCTACTGTTGTTAACACTGCTCCCCGGGCCCCAAAAATATTGCTGCCCCCTGCTGTGCTATGATCACAATGACAAATAGGCACTTTTCCTTCACTTTGACTTTCAAAGGAACATGCTGCACACTTTCGGCCTATAACTGATGCTGTTTTTCTTTTTGTTGTTGTTGTTTTTTTTTTTTTTTTGTCAGCAAAGCAAAAAGAAAGAAAAGTCACGTCCCCAAAGTTCGGGTGGCCTTGGACTCCTTCCACCTCCTCCCAGTGGCAAGTTTGTCTGCTCTCCCTCAGCTGCAACTACCAATCACAACACAGAGCCGTTGACTGGAAGCAGTGACGCAGGTAAACTTGTGATTGTTTGCCTTTTTTCGTATTTAAGAGTTTTGTTTTTGTTTATGTTTACTGGCACTATGAAATAAGCTAGATGCGAATAGTGTGCCAGGTTAATTTGTTGTGTTCTCCTCTCAGGTTGTTTGTTAGATTTAGGAAGCAATAACTCAGACTCTCAGGACCAGCCATCTGCCCCCAGCACAAACACTGACCTGTGGGGGGATTTCACATCTGACAGGTAAATTGCAGACCTATAAAAGAAAAGAAACAGCAGCACCACTGTGTACATTTGAAATCCTTTTAATAGCCTGATCAAATGTGAAAGTACTATTGTTTCTGACAACCACACAAGCATTCCTGAATAACTTTCTGCTTTCTAACAATATATTTGTTGAAAAGGGTTTAAAACAGTTCATATTTATTTTCCTGTAGCTGATGCTCTTTTTCTTTTCCCCCCAAGATGCCATGGCTCGTTAACTTCACTATGCTGTGTTTATGCTGTTGATAGACATGGCAAATGATCTTCCATAAAAATCTCTTTAGTCAGATTGTGGTCAGTGAAAAAGGAAATAACTCTTAGGTTCTAAGGGTCAAAAATATGTGTTGTCAGCTAAAACCTTATATAAATGTTTAGCTTGTATCACAAATGTTGTAATTGCAATGTTATGTTGGTTTGAATGTCATGGAATTGCTAATGAGAAACGTTTTTGGCGCCCTCTGGTGGCTCGTTTTGGCTTAACGTTGAATTAAATGTGGAGTCAAGACAATGTCTTTGGCCTGACGCACATTCACCAAATCCCTTTCAGGGGACTTATTTCTGAAAACATTTCATGCAGAACTATTTCTGAACATTATTTGGGACCCTAAATCACATTCACATTCATTAAATGTAATTAAATAAATGTCCAAATTTATAAAATGATATTGTTACACAATTTAATATAATATTACGCAGTCCGTATTTTAATGAATATGGTAAAAAGAATGTTTTTAGTTTTTTTTTTTTTTTATATCTTTATAGATCTTTATTATTTATTTATTATAATATCTTTTATTTTTCTGCCAGTAACATAAGTGACATAAATTATCCATTTTATTTCTCCAGGTGCCCTAAGGCTCTGTTTATAACCAGAAATTGCTTTCTTTGTGTCGGGTGCGAGTAAGTGTGAGTGGGTGTGAGTGTTTAAACTTGGTCTGTCTTACTTGCTTCTCTTTCTTTTTCAGTTTGTCGTCTCAGCCAGCTGAGCAGGAATCTTCCTCCACAAGCTGGGTTCAGTTCTAAGCATGTGGTCACGTTCCTGAATTTTGTTTCACTCTCCTTACCCGTCACACCTCGATATCGCACACCTCGACTTAAAAGTGATAGTTCAGTCAAAAACTACAAAATTGATGTTAATAATACTTTACGATACAAAGCAAACAGCAAAATAAAAAACCTTGCACACAAAAGCAGACAGACAATTCCAGTTCCCCAGTCGACTGGGAGGAAAAACTCCTTGCCTTAAGATATAGGCCCAGCTTATGGCCCAGTCAAATCCTCTGTTGCATTTGGTTTATTTATTTATTTATTGCTAATGCTTTAAATCTGTCCCTGTTTCTTTATATCCTTCGCCCAGTCTGCCTCTGTACTATCATTGCTTCTTAGCTCTGGGGATGTTTCAGGTTTGTTCTGTTTAATTATTAAGTCAGTGCAGCAAGTACTGGTGAGAGAATAATTCAGTTTATTCTGCACTCATTACAGGGAAAAAGGGAAATATAAATAACATATATATTATGTGTATATATGTATATAGATTTACTTTAACAGAAATAAGTTGATATGGTTAGTTGCAGCAAATTTTCTGATATTCTGTTACAAATTGTTTTTCCACACAAGTTCTTTAAAGTGTGTCGCCCTGTAGTGGTGAAAATGTGCAGTAACATGTTCAAACCATTCATTGGAGCTTCAGCAGAATCACAGCTGTTTCCGGACTGTTTGCAGTGAGTCACAATAGCTGAGCACTCAGTCAGCCATGTAGTCGTTTCTTTCTTTCTTTCTTTCTTATTGTTTTTTTGACTACTGGAAAGGTCTCGTGTTACACTACCCTTATTCGGAAGCGGACCGTTTTATCATCAGTTTTACAATCATAAATGCAATAATTGCAACACATCAAAAGGCATATTCAGATATTGTAAATTAATGTCGATGTGCGTAACAATACAATAATTATATTGGAAAAAAGTTAAAAAATACACAAAATACAATAGTTATTACACTATTTTTTAAGTTATGAGCCTCCAGATTTAATTAGTTGTTTGAGGTATTCTATAATAATAAAACTTATTTAATAATAAATGTACCAGTGGAATCTGTATGTAATGTAATAAAACATTTATATTTCACCGAAATGAAATTCTTTTTGGATATTAATTCGAATTTTCATTTTATTGAAATTATTTAGATGTTCTGGCCAGGTCTAAGGTTACTTCACTTTTTCTGATGATGCTGTGAAGGCTGTGTTTTTCTTGAGGCTAAGCACAGCGATTTGCTGGATTTCTCAGTAGTTTGAACAATAATGTGCATCTGTTCTCTCTTAGATGTCCTAATGTTTGTAATGTTTGTGATGGGACCAGTCTCATGTAACACACTGCAGGCGGGCAGCAGAGCCAAATAAATACTTTACCTTTTAGTGGCTGGACCAAATTTTAAACGCACAACTGAGTGTTTATGTGTGTGTTGTATCGCAGATGTTTGTGTCATACAAAGTACAGTGTTTTACCCAGTGTAAAGCTATTTCATGTCATTCTAACGTATGTGTGTCTGTGGCAGTAGAATGAGCGTTGCTTTATCAGGGTCGAACGTGGCTTAATTTTGCATTGATATTTATTTTTTTTTTACCGTGTCCACCGTTGTGTGTTCATTCATGCTGTGCTTCATGAATCTTACCAGTTAGTGGGCATTGTGTTTGTGTATGTAAACCTGTAGTACAAAAAATAAAACGCAGAACTGAGATAGCGCTCATTTGCAGCTGAGGTTTTGTTTGACTCACCAGTTTGATTATGCAGTTGTCTGCAAAAACAACCCAGTTAAATTACATGCTTTGTAGCCACACTTTCTGCCATTTTATTCATAACTTTGAGATTATCATATTGAAAAAATGAAAACGTGCCACATTTTTTGCACTGGCCCTATTTTATCTTTTGTTTTTTGCCTACTTTAGCAAATGAAACGTATCTGTGTAGTAAATTGGGTAGAAGAGTGTCTCTGTAGAAGACTGAACTTATCATTCAAAATGTAATTGCATGAGAGCTAAGGATATTATTTAGATATATTATTACTGTGAGATCTAAATATATTATTTCTTCTACATAATATAAGTGATATACATCACTGGATGGCTTTATTAAAGTGAAAGTGGCTGTTTGTCATTGTGAAACAGCACAGCACACAGTGAAGCACAATGCAATGCATCCTCTACATTTAACCAATACACACAACGTGCAGCAGGGGGCAGCCGCAGGGGGCAGCCATATCCAGCACCCGGGGAGCAGTGAAGGGGACAGTGTCTTGGCAATCTAATAGTCTATGAATCGAACCCATGACCTTAAGGGTCTTATTCCCTAATTACTAGGCCATCATGTCTGAATGGGGGATCAATTGCGTTCACTGATGAACAGGGTAAGGGAGGACTAACATGACACTCTGCCACTGTAGAGCCTAATTAAATGGAGATAACTAATTAATGTATCACACAGGAAATAAAACATTTTATTTGCTGCCTATAGGCACAATGAGCAGTACAAAAAGATAATACATTATTAAAATATTCATCACATTGTTTAAGCACTGATCATGTGGTGCTGTAAATAACTAACATCTTTCTGCAGGCCTCCTGAACACCCATTCCACCGATGGAATGAAAATGGGATTCTCAGATATGGGTTTCTCAGATGTCACACCAACATATGATCCATGTTCACATCCTAATTACAGTTATATTTCAAACGTTTTAAATGAAAAGAAAAAAAGTTAAAGGCTGGACTTTCTGAACAACTGATTAACATTGTATTTTATGCCTGCTGTGAAAAGAGGTTAAGCACTTATGTGAAGTACAGAGTCAGTGTTCAAACAATAGCACATACATGAACATGACTAGGTCAGATTTACAGAGAGTGAAAAGACAGAGGTTGGAGTTATGAACAGTACAGTTTACAGCAATTCATAGAACCACATACTTGGTTTAATAATAAGAAGAAAAATGACGGATTAAAGGAATAAACCAGCACAGAAAACCCCACTGAGTATATTAATAGTCAATTTATCATTTTTTTTCTTAATGTTACAAAACTTTAAAATCTTTATTATTCCTTTCTGAGATTGCCTACTTTTCCTGAGGGAATGCGTTTTATGGGTTATAAAGGTTTGAGTGGAGTCTGACTTCCATAGATACCAGAATTTTTCTTCTTTCATCAGCGTTTAAGTTACTCTCTGTAGTATTACATTCATCATACTGTCAAAGATTTCAAACACCTTTTCTGTAGTGAGTTTGAGTCAGAGGGTTTTCTAATAATTGCAGATGCAGTAAATGGAGATTACATCGAAAGATGCGAAGCACTTCACTCCCACGATGTTTCACCCTTAACATCCACTTTAGTTTAGTCTTTAACTTAAACTAGATCTGGGAAAAAGGATCTGAGAGGTTGAAGCTGATACATAGTATTTAAATTTGCAATGTGTGTAAATGAGTCTCATTTCCTTCACTCTTTTCCTTCCTTGTGACCTATTTATTATCCCTTGCTCTCTTTCTCCTTCTCTCTCTCTCTCTCTCTCTCTCTCTCTCTCTCTCTCTCTCTCTACACTTTAGTTTTTGCTTGACCATGTTTTGTTTTTTCCTTGACGACAATGCTTTCTGGTTGACCTCTGTGATCTTTTGGGCCACCCAGACTTCTCTCTGCACAGCTCCGCTGACAGAGGGAGAAAGAGAGAGAGAGAGAGAGAAAGGAATATCTTTAACACCACAAATGACACACAGGTTGAACAATTTTATCTGTCATTTCAATTTAGGCAAGAAGCTAAACCCCTTTGATCCAACATGTCATGTTATTGATTTGAGGTGTAGTTTATAATTATTATAATGTAATATTTGGTCTCATGTGTCAATCTTAGGAACTCTGGGTCTAAGATGGCCAGTGCATTTTACCTTTTCCCCCAGGTTAACCTGAATTATCATGAATTAAGAGATCATTAAGGAGTCAGAATGCACATTTTGCTACAAATGTGCTATCTAACTCACACTTCTGCACATTTAATTGATGTCATATTATAAGGGGTTATTATATGGGGTTGCCAGTTTTATGGCAATTGGAGTGTTAGCATGAAACATGTATAAAGCAGTATTCCTATTCCAGGTATAATGAGTTTATAATTCAAACAACAGTGGTGCATGGATGAACAGAAAGGATTAAGGACAAAAAGAATCTGCTTTTGAACACTTTTGTTAGTACAGAGGTGCAGGTGGTGTTAAAAAAAGCACTGATTTTCTCATAGACACATACAGCTTAGACACTGGGGCTTGCATGTATGCTAATGAGGAGGGTCATATTGTATTGTGTTTGGTTTATTTCTCACCCTTCAGAATTTCCTCCTGCTGACACACAGTCCTCACACAGATTTCTTTGTTGATCACATAGACTCTAGGAATACTGAGCGAAGACAGGGTTATATTGTTATTCACACCAGAGTTGAAACAAATAGCAAATGGGGAATCTCACTGAATGAGACCATGATACACTTCAGTTCTAAAGTTTGGAATAAATATTTTTGTTGCAGACAAATTCATGACATTAATATAATTGCTTATACTGTGCAACTAGAAGTCTTTTCATTGATATCATCACAGTGTACAGCACCCTGATAAAGGTTTTGCTAAATAAGTAATCAGAATGAAGTTCTAATAAAGTATATACCCAGAATAAAGTTATCGTAAAATTATAATCAGAATAACGTTTTTATAAAATTACATTTCCAAATAAATTATTTTTCTTTTTGGCTGCTCTCGTTTAGGGGTAACTACAGCGATCAACGGTCTCCATTTCTTCCGGTCCTCTGCATCTTCCTGCTTCAAACTATCCACCTGCATGTCCTCTCTCACCATGTCCATAAACCTCCTCTTTGGTCTTCCTCTTCTCCTCTTTCCTGGCAGCTCCATCTTCAGCATCCTTCTCCCAAAATAATCCTTGTCTCTCCTCTGGACATGTCCAAACCAACACAACCTTGCCTCTCCATTTTGTCTCCAAAATGTCTAACCTAAGCCGTCCCTCTAATATACTCATTTCTAATCCTGTCCATCCTCATCACACCCAATGAAAATCTCAGCATCTTTAACTCTGACACCTCCAGCTCTGCCTCCTGTCTTTTTGTCAATGCCACCGTCTCCAACCAACGTCTCCTGAACTCCTCTCAGATACTTCTCTGTAACACCTGACTTCCTCATACAAAACCACAACTCCTCTCTAGGCACCCTATCACCAAGGTGCCTCTCTAGGCACCTGCTTTCACCAAGTCCACAAAGGCACAATGTAACTCCTTCTGACATTCTCTGTACTTCTCCATCAAAACCCTCAGATCAAATATTGCATCTGTAGTGCTCTTTCTCAGCATAACATAAATACTGCTGTTCACTAATCCTCACCTCTTTTCTTAACCTCACTTCCACAACTCTTTCCCATAATTTCATACTGTGGCTGATCAACTTTATCCCTCTATAGTTTCTACAGCTCTGTGCATCACCCTTATTCTTGAAAATCGGTACAGTACACTTCTACTCCGCTCCTCAGGCGTCCTCTCACTTTCCAAGATTGTGTTAAGAATCTGGTCAGACTGCCATCTCCCCTAAACAGCTCCATGCTTCCACTGGTATGTCATCTGGTCCAACAGCCTTTCCATTCTTCATCCTCTTCATCGCTGCCCTTATTCCATCTTGCTTATTTGCTGCACTTCCTGGTTCACTCTCCTCACATCATCCAATTTTCTCTCTCTCTCATTTTCTTCATTCATCAGCCCCTCTAAGTACTCCTTCCGTCTGCTCAACACGCACTGTTCACCTGTGAGTACGTTTCCATTTCCATCTTTAATCACTTTAACCTGCTGCACATCTTTCCCAGCTCTATCTCTCTGTCTAGCCAATTGGTAAAGGTCCTTTTCTCTTTCTTTACTTTCCAACCTCTCATACAATTCACCAAACACCTTAACTTTGGCCTTTGCCACTGGTGCCTTCGCCCTGTGGTTCATCTCCTTGTAATCCTGTCTACTTTCTTCATCTCTCTATCCCACTTCTTCTTTGCCTCTCTCTTCTTCTGTATACACTTCTAGACTTCTTGGTTCCACCACCAGGCTTCCTTATCCTCCTTCTTTCTTCCAGATGTCACACCAAGTACATTTCTAGCTGTCTGCCTTACCATTTCTGCAGTAGTTTCCCAGCAAACCCATAGCTCTTCAACACCTCCCAGTGCCAGTGTTAACTCCTGCCTGAATTCCACCTTGCAGTCTTCCTTCACCACACCGCTCCACCACACTGCTACACCATAATCTACCTGGGCTGCTTTGTTCCACAACACTGCAGCCTTCTACGGATGAATGTACTGTCTGTCATGCCGTCTGTTGTTGTCTGTCTTGTCTGCACTTGTTGCCCCGTTTTGTGTCTTATGTTGTCTTGTGTCTTGTGTTGTGTCTTGTCTTGTGTGTAGCACCAGGGTCCTGGAGGAACGTTATTTCGTTTCACTGTGTACTGTGTATATGGCTGAAATGACAATAAAATCCTACTTGACTTGACTTGACTTGACTTCCTTCTTCAGCTTCCACCACTTGCTCATTCACTCTGCCCTCACTTTCCTCCTCTTGACCTCCAAGGTCATTCTACAGACCACCATCCTATACTGTTTAGATACGCTCTCCCCTGTCACTACTCTGCAGTCTCTAATCTCCTTTAGACCGACCCTCCTGCAAAGAATATAATCCACCTGTGAGCATCTTCCTCCCCTCTAATACGTCACCCTGTGCTCCTCCCTCTTCTTAAAATAAGTATTAACTACAGCCATTTCCATCCTTTTTTGCAAAATCTACAACCATCTGACCTTCAGCATTCCTCTCCTTGACATCGTATCTACCCATCATCTTCTCATCACCTCTGTTCCCTTCACCAACATGACCATTTAAATCTGCACCAATCACTACTCTCTCTCCCCTGGGTACACTCTCTATCACTTCATCTAATTAACAAGACCAAAACTGAATTTAACTAATCAGAACACTGGTGTATTCTCATCTGTTATATTTGGTGTATGAAGTAATATTCCTGTTTAGAATATATTTTAAGTTACCGTTGCTGCATAGTTTCTATGTGTTTGTGTATGTGTGTGTATGTGTTACCTGTAAAGGCACAAGGAATGGATACATCTCTTTATGGGGCGATGGACAGAGTACATCCTAGTGCATGGGTACATTTCCTCTCTACAGTCTAAAAGATAAAATTACAATCATACTCTTTTCTCTCTGGAGCTATTGCACTGCAATACACTACACATAGTTCACACACACGTTTATACATTTAGAAATTTATATTTCTACTGACCTGATGCTGGTTCACCATTTTCTAAGTCTGGTAGCACTGAAAAATACAACTTGTTACACAACTACATAAACAAAATACATTGTGACACTTTATACTCATTACGGAGTATCTCATTTCTAATTACATTAGTCTTTACTACACTTATGCTTCCCGATTTATATTCCATAAATGCATCATTCCATAAACATTCCATGATTTGATGATATTTAACTTTTTCTCCTCTTATAATGTCCATCCATTTTCTGCCGCTTGTCCCAAACGGGGTCGCGGGGGAGTGCTGGTGTCCAACCCAGCGCACACAGGGCGAGGACGGGGGACGCACCCTGGACAGGTCGCCAGCCTCTTATAATGTGCTGGTTTCAAATTTCAAAAGAAGCCATTGTTTATTTTACATGAGCATTTTTCAACATCTTTTAATCTATTAGAATTTAACAGGCTGTTTCTCTTATTGTCTCTTTAAGACTGAAAGATAAAAAGCCTCTGTCCTGATTGGCTGCCCTGTATTAGGTCTCATTAGAAAGTATTCCAGACTGAAACAAACTGGTAATCCTGGGCCAAAGAGTTATGGGACAAAAAAACTCAAGTCGCTCTTTTTGTGTGTGTAGATCCTTTGGGGAGCTGCAGTGATCAATTTTCTTTTAAAAAGTAGCAGAATATTGATCAATCATTTCTCCACATCTTCCACTTTGGTTACTTTACTACAACTGCAAAAACAACACTCTGCAGTTCCTCACTGAGAGGCAAGTGCTGGTTGTGACATCATAACAACATCATAATAATATGAAATCCCGTTTTAGCAGCTTTGTTGGAATATAGAACAAACATCATTTTAGAAAATGTTAATCAAGCTCACATATTCTGTGAAAGTTCTTTCTAACCACAAAGAAAAAATTTGGTTTTGCATGATAGGAAATAAAAGAAAGTTAAAGTTGGGCCTACCCGTCTGCTGGGCCCCGACTGAGAAAAATCCTGAAAACAAAACAACATGACAAGCCTTTATTGGGCAAAGCGAGCATGATGTAATTAACCTAACTGCTTTGTGTTGTACTTGTTTGAACCATTTTACGTTACCATAGAAACAGCACAAAAGAAGAGCAGTTGGATAGCTGCCCATCTTGCAGGGTGATGACCAGTCGCTGTGAAGGAGCTGCTGAGAACAAGGCCAGAAAAAAGTCCTCAGAATTAACCTTCTGGAGATCTAACCTCCTGAGACTCTTGACTGCATTCCACAAACCGGAAAATCTCCTGCTTTTTCATGCAAAATTTTTGCATTCCACTTGATGAAATTTAAGCTGCCAAACCTATAACAGTGCTATCTTTTTGTTTTTATATATTATGTTTATGTATTTTATTATTTTTTTTAGGTTGTTTTCCTTTAAACTGCCTTATAAATGGTGTTAATTATGTTATTTTCTTAAACAGCAGCTCAGATTTCAGCATCTGAAATGATAGCAGGCTGTGATGCTGACAGGAAACTGAATTCCAATTAAAACCCCTAAAGTTGATTGTTGACTGTTTTGGGGCAGAAGTGGCCTAGTGGTTAGGGAGTTGGCCCCGGGATCAGAAGGTTGTGGGTTCAAATCCCAGATCAGTGTTTGCCCTGAGGTTACCTTGAGCAAGGTATTGTCCCTTTCACTGCTCCCGGGGCGCTTTCATTTAATTTGTTCCATGTGTTTTTTCATGATGTTACTGTCTGGTAAGTAGGCTAGTCATCAAGATCACACAGCTTGTCAGAAAGCACTGTTACAAAGTTATACAAAGTATAAAATGCCTGTTGTTTTATCATAACTTTTAGTTTTTCTCAGCTGTTATGACAAAGTATAAACATACAGCCTAAATGCAGTTCACAAGGAAGAGCAACAGATGTGCAAAAAATCCGGACATGATTTTGTCCCACATCGAACTCATCCACATTCACTTTAATTTATGTGTGCTCATTCTTTCACTGTGTGTTCTTGCACTGCAATTAAACAATATCAGTTGCAGCTGTTCCATCCATCTCTCTCTCTCTCTCTCTCTCTCTCTCTCTATCTATCTATCTATCTATCTATCTATCTATCTATCTATCTATCTCTCTCTCTCCTCCCTTTCCTTTTTCTGACTCTATTTCTCTCTGCTGGCACATGTTGTGTCGGTAAGCATTTTGAATCCAAGACATGAGTTCTCTCTAAAGAATGTGTTTTCCTAAACCTTTCCCTTTACACACACACTCACACAAACACACACACTCACACAAACACACACACCCATGCATGCACACGCACACACACACGCACACACACACACACACACACGCACACACACACACATACCCAGACATGCATACAAAGCAGGTGACATGCCTTCTTAATAAAAATAAGAATAATACCTTATATATAATACCTTACATAAATCATGGCCATCATTTAAATATCTTGTTTCTGCACATTAGATTATGGGCAATATTTAAAGATCTAAACTAAACTAAATTATGTTTTTTTCCTGCAACTTACTATGTCATGGCTGTGGGTACAGCTGAATTCTCACAATTTTTCATGGTGCTCCCACACTTAAGTTAGACATGGCCACAACCCAACAATCTCAGCTCACTTTAATGTGGCCTCAACATCATTCTCTCAATCCTGTTCCTATGTAAATTGTGGTCACTCATTGGATACCCAATCCCACACCTAAGCAAAATTTAAATCAAATCTAAATCAAATATACAATGTAAATTGTACTTTCACATAATATATGGTATACCTGGCCATATTTGGGCATGTACACACACATACCTTTTCCACTACTATGAGGTTTAAATACTGCAACGTTATAAAGTTTGCTTTTCTGGGTAATACAGCTTAAAGCTGATCACGCCTTAATAACAATAACAATAATAATGATAATACCTGCATTGCTATATCGTAAGGAAGCACTATTATTCTTTTCTCGGTATTGTGTGATTACTTATAAGAACAAGTAATGTCCATGCCTGTTCTACGGCAGTTAGATGTGATCAGTGAGGTGTGAGAATTTAATGGTTTATATGGATATATTCTGAAATAATCTGTAATACTCACAAATTTTCTGTGTTGCTCCCTTTTGTTGTCTGAATTTTTCTTCCTTTTATTTTCTCCTCCCCCTCTCTTTTTCCTTTTTGCTACTTCCCTCCGCCTCTCTCTCTCTCCCTCTCTCCCTCTCTCCCTCCCTCTCTCTTTCTCTCTCTCTCTCTCTCTCTCTCTCTCTCTCTCTCTCTCTCTCTATCTATCTATCTCTCAGGGTTGTTTTGTTCCCAGAAATACTGTGTGGGAATTATTATGTAGGGACGAAGTGTTTGTGGGAAAATTGTCCATTTTTGGCAGAAGGTTTCAAAGGACAACTAACCAACAGTTTGATGATGTAATGATGAAAGAGCTGAAACTAAACATGGTAAAATAGCTATTTCGCTGCCTGCCGCTGGAACCATCTCTCCACGGCGTACAGATATGCTCAAACTCTTACTTACTTCTATCTCTGTAACACTAACCTTTACTGATGACCTTAGTTTTATGATCTTATGCCCTTTTAGCTCAGTAAAACAAAATGAATTATTTATGGATAATAATTAATTTAAAACTGTACTTCATAATTAAACATGCTGTGTTCTAAAAGCCTCATTCAGTAAAAACACATTTCTACCAACTGTCAATCTGTGAATCTTTCTGCTTCTCTTTATCTATCTGTGTTTCAGTCTGTGTGTGTCTGTCTGTTACCAATCTGTTAGATGAAACAGGTTTTTAACCTTTGAAAGGCTGACTTTTGAAAGGCTGACTTTTTATTGCGCTTCACTTACACTCTACACTCACTAGAGAACAGCACAGGATTAAACTTCTTACTGCGGCTGAAGTTCATTTTGTCTTTAAAAATGTTTGCCTTCCCTCTCAAAACAGCAAAAACAATATATTGTGATTTTTAATTTAGATTTATGATTAGTATTTATATAGATATCATTTAATTATGTAGATATAATTTAAACGCGTTAAATCAGCAGTGGTTGTTATACTAAATGAACCCACTGGTGACATTTGATTTATGATCATCAGCACCTGTTTGGTAAAATTGGTTGATCATACACCGACTATGATCCTACAAAATCCCTGACTTTGTGCAAGTGTACCTAGAAGAATTGATGCTGGTTTGAAGGCAAAAGGTAGTAACACTAAATATTGATTTGATTTAGATTTTTCTTTTGTTCGCTCACGTTACATTTTGTAAATTGATAAAAAATAAACAACCATTATTTATATTTTTGAAAGCATTCTTTGCTTACAGCATTTTTTCACACCTGCCCAAAACTTTTGCACAGTACTGTATATCTGCTTCCTCTCACTCAGCCAACTCAAAGATATGCACAACCTGACCCCCCCCCCCCCCTCTCTCTCTGCTAACCAGTTAACAACAGATGTCACTACACTTTGTGAACTTTTTTAATTGACAAAGCTTAATGCATCTACTGGATAAATAAAAAAAATTGGTGTTTTATTTGAGATTGCATAATTTTATTTTTAGGTTATGTACAATGCCTTTCTAGATAGCTAATTTTCATATCTAGTCCCCGCAGGTAGTTGCTTAATAATGAACACAGAGTATCTTGTGTTGTGGAGAAAATCCTTTCACTGGTCAATTAACTAAACAATTAATTAAACAATTAACTAAACTGGTCAATGAACTATGTATGTAACATATGTGTCACAATACTAGGATCAGGTGTAGCTTTTTAAATATAATATATCTTGCAGGATCATGGTGACATTCATTATTTAGCCTATTGCATCTTCAACTGGGAATTCAACATCATGTAGCCAAACAAGCTTACTAAACTTGCTATAAAAGAATACATTTGTGAGTGGAGCATGAAGAGGTTAAGCACAAAGTTTTCTTTATAGCAAGTATCAAGGCTGTAAACCAGTAAAGTAGTAAGAAGGCCATTTCTGTTTTGGAGCTAATCAAGCTGTTGTTTTCACTGATGAAATCCGATTCCCAACTGCTTCAGTCTACACATAGCCAGTGAAACTCTGTCACGAAAAGACATATTATCCCCCTGGCTCCGTTTATAAAGCCGGACACTCATCATGTACTTGACATAACCGGGTTAAATAGTCTGTACAGGGAGAAGGAGCCGATGACATGTTGACAGATGAGTGCCATGCCTGAGCTAGCTTGCACCAGCATACACAACGACCTGGACAAGCTGCCATGATTGTGTTGTCTATAGGGGTGAAGGAGCGGTCAGACCATGAGGTTGAGGATCTCCCAGACTTTTGATAGAACACAGTACAGGGCTGCATGCCAGGCCGTAAACACTGGAATAATCTTTAGACATATTTATTGACGAAGGGAATATTTACCCCATGCAATGTGTGAGGATCGAGTTGTGGCTCAGAGAATTAGCATATCCTCACTTTGAGAGAAAGAGAGGTTCACCCAAGGCTTTTCTTTGGGAAATAGATTCTTAAAATCTCCCTTGATCTGCTCTAACTGCTTCCAGCTCTTCGTTAAGGTACACTTCATTAAAGAATGTTTCTGATCGACAGTACGGTGCGACACCCCTCATCTAATTTTGCTCCCAAAGAGCCATACTTTCTTGTGTTTTTAATACATTGTTGAAAAATAAGGGGCAGCGGTGGCCTAGTGGTTGGGGAGTTGGCCCTAAATTGGAGGATTGTGGGTTCGAACCCCTTACCGGTGGGTTGCCCTGAGGTGCCCTTGAGCAAGGTGCTGTCCTCCCTGTGATAGGCTGGTGACCTGTCCAGGGTGTGTCCCCATCCTTTGCCCTGTGTGATGGACTGGGATGGACTCCAGCACCCCCCCAGTGACCCTAATTAGGACAAGCGGCCCAGAAAATTACTGACTGTTGAAGAATAGTTCTCCAGGCAACCTGAAAGAAAATGTTTTTGCTTCTCATTTTCAGTCCAGTCCCTGTACCTTGACCAGCTTCAGAAGGTTTGATGTTGATTTAAATGTATTTATTTTATTTAAGTTTATAAGACCTATAACTTCGCCTCTGGCTCTGAAACAGTCCTAAAAACACTTATGCATGCACACACACTTTGGTGTGAGTGGAATCTAATTAAAAGAATTAAAATTTAAATAAAATGTGAAGAACTCTCTCTCTCTCTCTCTCTCTCTCTCTCTCTCTGTATGTCAGGGGATAATTGTAGTCAGTATAAATAGGTTTGAATTCAGGTGGATTACATCCTTTGGCAGGAGGGTCAGTCTGAAGGAAATTTGAGTAGTGACAGGGGAGACCTACTAGATTGCTGGGCAAGTACTACAAAAGTGATAAGGCAGACAGCAAGAAAGGTACTTGGTGTCACACATGGAGAGAAGAAAGAGGATAAGGACACCTGGTGGTGGAGCCCAGAAGTTCAGGAGTGTACACAGAAGAAGTGGGATAGTCAGAGAGATGAAGTAAGTAGACAGGAGTACAAGGAAATAAAGCGCAGGGTGATGAAAGCGGTAGTCAAGGCCAAAGGTAAGGTGTATTGTATGAGAATTGTATAAGAAGCTGGACAGTAAGGAGTGAGAAAAGAAAAAGAAAGAAAGAGATGGGAAGGATGTGCAGGAGGTTAATGCAATAAAGGCCATGAATGGAAACATAATCGCAAGTGAGTAGAATGTGTTGAGCAGATGGAAACAATACTTTGAGGAGCTGATGAATGAAGGGAACCAGAGAGAGATTTGGTGATGTAAAGATAGTGAATCCAGAACTGCAGCAAATTAGCAAAATGGAACTAAGGGCAGCAATGAAGAGGATGAAGAATGGAAAGGCAGATGGTCCAAAGGACATACCTGTGGAATGTTGAGGATAGGGCTGCCTGGCAAAAGTAAAAGAGGAAGGCCAAAGAGGAAGTTTATGCATGTTGTGAGAGGAGTGGTCTGGGTAAATAAGGAAGATGCAGAAGACAGGAAGACAACCCAGCCACTAGGGATGCACAAGCCAGTGTATTTCTTCGTGCCGGTCCCAAGCCCGGGTAAATGGGGAGGGTTACGTCAGGAAAGGCATCCGGTGTAAAACTTTGCCAAGTCAATATGCGGACAACGATACAGAATTCCATACCGGATCGGTCGAGGCCCGGGTTAACAACGACCGCCATCAGTGCTGTTAGCCTACAGGGTGCTGGTGGAAATTGGACTACTGTTGGCCAAAGAAGAAGAAGAAGAGGAGGAAGGCATGTCCAGAGGGAGAAGGAGAGAAAGAAGGAGAGGAGAGTGGAAGTGAGGGTAGGGACTTTGAATGTTGGCAGCATGACTGGTAAAGGTAGAGAATTAGCTGATATGATGGAGAGAAGGAAGGTTGACATTTTGTGTGTGCAAGAGACTAGATGGAAGGGTAGTAAGGCCAGGTGTATTGGAGGGGGGTTTAAACTGTTCTACCATGGTGTGGATAGAAGGAGGAATGGAGTAGGTGTTATCCTGAAGGAAGAGTATGTGGAGAGTGTTTTGGAAGTAAAGAGGGTGTCAGGGAGGGTGATGAGTTTGAAGCTGGAGGTTGAAGGTGTGATAATGAATGTTGTTAGTGCTTATGCTCCACAAGTTGGTTGTAAGATGAAAGAGAAGGAAAAATTCTGGAGTGAGTTAGATGAAGTGATAGAGAGTGTACCCAGGGGAGAGAGAGTGGTGATTGGTGCAGATTTTAATGGTCATGTTGGTGAAGGGAACAGAGGTGATGAGGAGGTGATGGGTAGGCATGGTGTCAAGGAGAGGAATGCTGAAGGTCAGATGGTTGTAGATTTTGCAAAAAGGATGGAAATGGCTGTAGTTAATACTTATTTTAAGAAGAGGGAGGAGCACAGGGTGACGTATAAGACTGGAGGAAGATGCTCACAGGTGGATTATATTCTTTGCAGGAGGGTCAGTTTGAAAGAGATCAGAGACTGCAAAGTAGTGACAGGGGAGAGTGTAGCTAAACAACATATGATGGTGGTCTATAGGATGACCTTGGAGGTCAAGAAGAGGAGGAAAGTGAGGGCAGAGTCGAGGATCAAGTGGTGGAAGCTGAAGGAGGAGGACTGCAAGGTGGAATTCAGGCAGGAGTTAACACGGGCACTGGGAGGTGTCGAAGAGCTACCGGATTGCTGGGAAACTACTGCAGAAGTGATCAGGCAGACGGCTAGAAATGTACTTGGTGTGACATCCGGAAGGAAGAAAGAGGATAAGGAGACCTGGTGGTGGAACCAAGAAGTCCAGGAGTGTATTCAAAAGAAGAGGGAGGCAAAGAAGACATGGGACAGTCAGAGAGATGAAGAAAGTAGACAGGTGTACAAGGAGATGAACCGCAGGGCGAAGAAAGCAGTGGTGAAGGCCAAAGATAAGGTGTTTGGTGAATTGTATGAGAGGTTGGACAGTAAAGAGGGAGAAAAGGACCTTTACCGATTGGCTAGACAGAGAGACAGATCTGGGAAAGATGTGCTACAGGTCAGGACGATTAAAGATAGAAATGGTAACGTACTCACAGGTGAACAGAGCGTGTTGAGCAGATGGAAGGAATACTTTGAGGAGCTGATGAATGAAGAAAATGTGAGAGAGAGAAGACTGGATGATGTGAGAAGAGTCAACCAGGAAGTGCAGCAAATAAACAAGATGGAAGTAAGGGCAGCGATGAAGAGGATGAAGAATGGAAAGGCTGTTGGACCGGATGACATACCAGTGGAAGCATGGAGATGTTTAGGGGAGATGGCAGTTGAGTTTCTGACCAGATTGTTTAACACAATCTTGGCAAGTGAGAAGATGCCTGAGGAGTGGAGACGAAGTGTACTGGTACCGATCTTCAAGAATAAGGGTGATGCACAGAGCTGTAGTAACTATAGAGGGATAAAGTTGATCAGCCACACCATGAAGTTATGGGAAAGAGTAGTAGAAGCTAGGTTAAGAAAAGAGGTGAGGATTAGTGAACAGCAGTATGGTTTTATGCCGAGAAAGAGCACCACAGATGCAATGTTTGCTCTGAGGGTGTTGATGGAGAAGTACAGAGAAGGTCAGAAGGAGCTGCATTGTGCCTTTGTGGATTTGGAGAAAGCATATGACAGGGTGCCTAGAGAGGAGTTGTGGTTTTGTATGAGGAAGTCTGGTGTTACAGAGAAGTATGTGAGAGTAGTTCAGGATATGTATGAGGGCAGTGTAACAGTGGTGAGATCTGCAGTGGGAGTGACGGATGCATTTAAAGTAGAGGTTGGATTACATCAAGGATCAGCACTGAGCCCATTCTTGTTTGCAGTAGTAATGGACAGGTTGACGGATGAGGTTAGACAGGAGTCTCCGTGGACGATGATGTTTGCTGATGATATTGTGATCTGTAGTGAGAGTAGGGAGCAGCTTGAGGATAACCTGGAGAGATGGAGATATGCTCTGGAGAGGAGAGGAATGAAAGTGAGTAGGGCAAAGACAGAATACATGAGTGTGAATGAAAGGGAGGAAAGTGGAGTGGTTAGGATGCAGGGAGTGGAGGTAACAAAGGTGGAGGAGTTTAAATACTTGGGATCAACAGTTCAGTGTAACGGCGAGTGTGGAAGAGAGGTGAAGAAGAGAGTGCAGGCTGGTTGGAATGGGTGGAGAAGAGTGGCTGGAGTGATTTGTGACAGACGCGTACCAGCTAGAGTAAAAGGGAAGGTTTACAGGACAGTAGTGAGACCAGCTATGTTGTATGGGTTGGAGACGGTGGCACTGACGAAAAGGCAGGAGGCGGAGCTGGAGGTGTCAGAGTTAAAGATGCTGAGATTTTCGTTGGGTGTGACAAGGTTGGACAGGATTAGAAATGAGTATATTAGAGGGACAGCTCAGGTTAGACATCTTGGAGACAAGGTTAGAGAAGCAAGGTTGCGTTGGTTTGGCCATGTGCAGAGGAGAGACGATGATTATATTGGAAGGAGGATGTTGAGGATGGAGCTGCCAGGAAAGAGGAGAAGAGGAAGACCAAAGAGGAGGTTTATGGACGTGGTGAGAGAGGACATGCAGGTGGTCGGGTTGAAGCAGGAAGATGCAAAAGACAGGAAGAAATGGAGACAGTTGATCCGCTGTGGCGACCCCTAAACGGGAGCAGCCGAAAGAAAAAGAAGAAGAAGAAGAAGACAGGAAGACATGGAGATGGATGATCCAGTTAGCATCTGAAATAAGCATCTGGATCATGTTGAGGGGATTAAAGCAACATCTAAAGATCTCTGCTCTCTAATCTGATCTCTATAGAAAAAAGCTTTGCCATGAAAAGAAGAATGACTGATAAGAAGCACACTGGAATATATATGCTTTAATTGATGAATATTTAAGGCTTAGTGCTATGTTAAGTTCAAGTTATATACTCAGTATGAGTGTGAGAGCAGAGGCCAACTGGATGTTAGAAGAATAAAAAGACTTTTCTTTTTTCCCGTCTGACAGGTATTACAGTAGCATCTTCTTACGTAACAGCAGACTTAGGAAAAACATCTTTCTTTACTATTCTTTGCATGAATGTGCATTTCATTGTCTTCTTGTAGTCATTTTTGTAGTTCATTGTCTTCTTGTAGTCTGCACAATGACAGTAAAGTTGAATCTAATCTAAATAAGCTTCCATAGTTTAATACATCCATGAAAAACAGAAATAATGGTTCCAGTATGAAATTATGACACATTATGATAGCTGAAATACATTTAACTGTTATTCTTCACATAGTGTCCAATATCTAACTACCTATGGGCACAGTTTTAGGCCATGCCCACCAAGACAGGTGACTCAGGTCCTCATCCATGGTAAACAGCGCTGTCTCATCTTTACTGTCACAGCATTCCTGCTGTATAGATACCATTAGTGTCAGCAGGTTGCCTTTCTACTTTCTACTCTTTGCATTGGAGAGGTGATGTCATGTTCTTTCAGATGTACTAAGAAGTAAGAAGCTGATTACATTTTCATTATTTCTACTATACAAAAATGAATTATTTCCTACTTGTAGTTCATTGATACACATGCTGAAAATCTGTCTACGGTGCCAATTCCGTCCATTTCTGTGGAAAGTCCCGCAAGTCCTGCCAGTGTCAAGTCATTCCTTAACAAAATTTAAACTTGACCACCAAATAGTAAAGTAATGATTACAAAAATGTCTGTTAAAAAATGATTGAATCAATACACTAAAAGGATGTTCATCCTGCTTTTTTTCTAGACAGCAAATTAACAAATCACAGATGTGGTATAAAACAATTGTTGTTTAATAGATGATCATTCTGGCTTTGTGCAACATGCCTTAAATATCATCCATCCATCCATTTTCTGCCGCTTGTCCCAAATGGGGTCGCGGGGGGGTGCTGGAGTCCATCCCAGTGCACACAGGGCGAAGGACGGGGGACAGGTCGCCAGCCCGTCGCAGGGAGGAGCAAGACGGGGACGGCACCTTGCTCAAGAGTACCTCAGGGCAACCTATTGGGAAGGGGTTCGAACCCCCGATCCTCCGGCCAACGCCCTAACCACTAGGCCACCACTGCCCCTGCCTTAAATAAATTAAAGCATTTAAATGAATGGTATATTTATTTTCATAATCAGGTAATGGACAAAATTATGGAATTTCTTAATGTGAATGAAAAATATGGAGCAGGGCAGCGGTGGCCTAGTGGTTAGGGTGTTGACCACATGATCTGAGGATCGGGGGTTCGAACCCCTTCCCAATGGGTTACCCTGAGGTACCCTTGAGCAAGGTGCCATCCCCGTCCCGCTCCTCCCTGCGATGGGCTGGCGACCTGTCCAGGGTGCGTCCCCCGTCCTCGCCCTGTGTGCGCTGGGTTGGTCACCAGCACTCCCCCGCGACCCCGTTTGGGACAAGCGGCAGATAATGGATGGATGGATGGAAAAATATGGAGCAATCAATAACAAAATAAAAGGTAAAAAATAAAGTAAAAAGGTAAAACTTAAGGTTTTTCTCTTTGAATCTTTAATTGCACTCATGAAAAAACAATAATCTCCCTCAAGCTGGTTCCAACATTTTCAAATAGCGAGTGACAGACCAGTTTTACAGGATGGGACTTTGTCATTGAAGTAAAGTTAAATGTAAATTTAAGAAGCGTTTGAGCAAAGTAACTGTATCAAAGTTGCCTCTTGCTCATGTTAAATGAGGTGGCAGGTTTGTTAGGACATCTTTTATTTACATCAGTGGAGTAGAGTAACATGAAGAATGAGTCCCCTCAGAGACACTCTCATGTGCCTTAATTTCTCACCTTACTAAATGTAAGGGGCCAAATCTAATCTCAGCAGATTTACTGAGTGGCAGTTAAAGCTGCATTAGCAATATTTTAAAATATATTCACACAGGGTTTGTAATCCGGAAAGGAAAACAGACAGTTTTTTTTACTTTTTGGCACAAAAGTTAAGAGATCATATAGGCCAGAATCTTTTTGAAAAGGTCAAAGTTTCCCTGGCTAACTAGTATAAGCATTCTAGAATGATATAGTTTTACAAGCCAGTCTTGCCTTGAAACACAGACAAAATGAGCAAGCTTAACATTTGGCTGGTAGCTGAGAATGAAGCCTGACAAAATCTTGATGGTTGTAACTTGCTTCATGTTCAATAGTGAGGGCAAAAAAACTGACTAATTCTAGGCAGCTTGAAGTGATGATCCTTAGGAATAAGGAATGAAAATGAGACAAAACTTGGTCAAGAAAGGGTTTCAACTTGAGGCATGGGATTGGGATAATTAGGTCAAATTTCCACCACAACATAAGGACGTGAGAGAAGCTCAAGCAAGACTAAAAATGTTGACATAGTAGGTAGATAGCAATGCTCATGATTATTTTTGTTGGTAAACTCTACCACTATCTATACCCTGACCAAGTTGGTGTTGTGGGGTGCACGCAGGTTGCTTTACTGGATCAATTATTTGTTCTGACAAGGAAGCCAGCATCTGCATCATGTGGCCTAGATATTAACAAAATAATGGTTTAACTCTGCAAACATTACAGGTCTTCTGGACGTAATCCCTCACCATGGTTTCTGAAAATAAATTTCTCCCTGTTTCACTGTAAACTAACTGAATGTCAATGTAATGAGAGAAGTGAAGTCTGTTTACAGTGGACCTAAAAAAAAATTAAGAATCTTTATCAGCATTAGCGCATCATTAACCTTAAGAAGGTATAAAAAGCTAGATTTTAGATTCACAATAACTTAGCTTTTACATATTCATCTACTGGAGAAGCCAGTAGCGCATGTTGACAGGTTATTAGTCTCAGTGGTAGATCGCTTAGCCTCACTTTCTGCTGAGTCCTGTGGTACCTTCTGCTGATTGCACCTCGATTCTTGGCCATGGCCCCTCAACCTGTTCGCTCTGTTGCTCCATCCGTCTTTGGACTCTATTCCTGTCTGATGGTATGTACTGACTTACCGTTCTGTGTATAACAAATTCTTCCTGTCCATGATCTCTTCAGGAGCTCCATCATTAATGCTCTGTCACAATTTCTCAAATGTACACAATTTCTTATTTACTCCAAATGCATTTGATTAGCTAAGATACCTTTGGTATCTGCATATCTTTCTAAACCATGTGTCCAGCTTAAGTAGTGATAATATTAGTCCATTAAAGGGAAGGTTTACAGTAGTGAGACCGGCTATGTTGTACTGGTTGGTGAAAGTGGCACTGATGAAAAGACAAGAGGTGGAGCTGGAGGTGTCAGAGTTAAAGATGCTGAGCTTTTCTTTGGGTGTGACGAGGATGGACAGGGTTAGAAATGAGTATATTAGAGGGACAGCTGAGATTAGACATTTTGGAGACAAGGTTAGGGAAGCAAGGTTGCGTTGGTTTGGACATGTCCAGAGGAGAGACAAGGATTATATTGGGAGGAGAATGTCGAAGATGAAGCTGACAGGAAAGAGGAGAAGAGGAAGACCAAACAGGAGGTTTATGGATGTGGTGAGAGAGGACATGTTGTGATCGATTTGACGAAGAAGATGCAGAGGACAGGAAGAAATAGAAACGGATGATCCACTGTGGAAACCCCTGAAGTTATGCATATGTGCACTTGTAGTTTAGTGATTAAGAAGTATTAGTGAAGTGAAAATTTGTCCTTGTGAAACACAGCGAACAACAAGGAAATGCATTCTCTGCATTTAACCCATACACAACGTGCAGCAGGGGGCAGCTATGTCCAGTACCAGTTAAGGTACACTTCATTAAAGAATGTTTCTGATCGACAGTACGGTGCAACTCTTTAGACACCCCTCATCTAATTTTGCTCCCAAAGAGCCATAATTTCTTGTGTTTTTAATACATTATTGAAAAATAAGGGGCAGCAGTGGCTTAGTGGTTGTGGAGTTGTTCCTGGATCGGAGGATTGTGGGTTCAACCCTCAGGTTGCCCTGAGGTACCCTTGAGCTAGGTACTGTCCCTGTCACTGCTCCCTGGGCGCTTTCATAGCTGCCTGCTGCATGGTGTTTGCATGGGTTAAATGCAGAGGTCCAATTCTGTTGTGGTTCACTGTGTGCTGTGCTGTGCTGTAACCTTGCAATGACAAGAACAGTCACTTTCACTTGACATTTTGCTTTGCCACTTTATCTGTTCCATATTTACCATTACAGGCATATTATTGCTTTGTGATATTATTGTTCTCCCCAAAGCCTGAGTTTAATTTATACTTTTTAAGTAATCTTTAACCCTTACTGTCTTAAATATCTGTATTTTTCAACACCAGGTAACAAGACAAGTGGAATATTGATCTGATACAAGTCCTATACATTTGACAAAACGAACAATTACTTTGACTTAATTTTTTCTTGGCTGGGTATACAATAAAGCATAACTGGTTTTGATGACCCCTATCTAAGTCTCCACCATTATTCTACACAATGATAGTCATTGCAAGGGTCCGCTTTCCAGTGATTTTGAGTTAGCAGCAGTTTGAAAAGATGTGTTGGATTTTTAAGTGAGTCAGAGGAAGTGTGTCTCACTCTCCCATTGATGGTAAGATAGTAAGGTTGTACTGGATGTGATTACAAACATTGGGGGGGAGAATATGAAGACTTTTTACATTCAGTCTGTGCTTTTACATTATCTAAACATTTAAATGCACTACTGATTAGAATAAACCTGTTTAAAAAAGTTTATTTTTATCTATACTACATTTTCATTTGAACAACTTTTCCAGCAGCAGTATAACCTTCTCAAGACATGTTGTATATTACAGCTGAGGGTTTAAGTTATGTATATTGGCAATTTTCTAAAAGCTAGTTATAGCACACTCAGAAAAGAGAGGGAATCTGAGTAAAGTGTGGTTTGACCTCAGAGGTTGGTGGCCTGCCCTGCACAGTTGCAGTAGATGACTGTGCTGAACAGGAGAAGGGCACGCTTCACTTGGAGAACTGGTGGCATGATGCCGCATGGAGTGACTGACGGAACAAATGAGCTACAGTTAGTGTGAGAGCTCAATGAGTGAGTGAATATGTGTGTGAGTGCGAGTAAGAGTGAAGAGCAGTAAGGGGAGGGCACAGTGAGAGGTGCTGATGTGTTGGACCATGTGAATAGATGGAACAGCTATTTATAAATGCATCTGCTCAGACGCTCACATGCGCTTCACAAAGAGCTACTGAGCTGCTGGAGTGGACACACATGCAGAATCAGCAAATGCGCCCCCCCAGTAAAATGGAAAATTTATGAGAATTAAAAGAAGTAACACTGTATAGAGAGTGAAGGAGATTAAAGCCTCATTTATGTAATGAGGGAAAAGAACCAGGCAGTAGAAGGATCAGACCACTGAGGTTAATTTGGCTTGAATAATTGATGTTGGATGCGGACCAGTTGCTGGAAAGTTGGACTCAGTTTTACATGTCTAAAGTGAGCCACTAAATCCTTGAACAACACCAGTCTGATACCTCAGCACAGTATCTGTGTTTTTGTAACATTTAGCATGTTGTCAATAGTGCTGCCCAGTTTTCCAATACCATTCATTTAATTACTGTTTAGAAGGAGCAGGAATATTGAAAGCACAAGCAAATTTGATATTATATTATTTGTTGCCCATCAACAAACATATGATGGATTTTGTGGAAAGTGCAAATTTTGCACAGTAATCTGCTGACCGTCTTATTATGTGGAAACAAAACTCATCTTTAAAATGCTTTTCATTGGTTTTTTTTGACAGTTGGTCACCTGTATTTCCTGGTTTAGAAAAAGATCAAATAAAATAAATCATGTCATTTAATATGGATTCATTATATATATTGATATATTGATATATTGATTTTTATATGGTTGACTAGTTGTTACTCTTCCAAATTACTATACCAAAATACAATGGCGAAATAAAAATGTTCTGGGCTTTAGTGCAGCTTGCTACCAACCTTTACCAGTTAGTGTGAGAAATTCACTAAAGGAGAGTTTTTGTTCTGTTTTAGCTAAAATTAAACAGCATAGTCAAATCACCACACATTTCAGAATCTTCTCTTTCATGGCTATTTAGGCTTTTATGCAATACTTTCATAAATCCAGGAGGAAAAAATGGTTTTGTGTCAGCCTAAATAAATCCATCACCACAAAGTCAATCACACATTAAAAAATTAATACTTTTACATATAAATTCTGAGGCCTGGTGGTTAGGGAGTTGGCCACATGATCAGAAGAGTGGGGGTTCAAACCCCTTCCCAGTAGGTTGCCCTGAGGTACCCTTGAGCAAGGTACTGTCCCCATCACTACTCCCTGGGCACTTTCATAGCTGCACGGTGTTTGTGTGAATGGGTTAAATGCAGAGGTCCAATTTTGTTGTGGTTCACTGTGTGCTGTGCTGTGACCTTGCAATGACAACAATAGTCACTTTCACTTATAAGGAAACCTCAGCAGCAAGTAAACAGCCCTCACATACTAGCCAATCAGTTTATCATATTATGTGTGCAATATGTGCACATTTGGTCTGATTGTGTTAGATACTTTTTTGCAGTTGGTTCACAGTCAGAAGGGGATATTTTGTAAAGCAGTATGCCAGTGTCTCTGTAGACAGTTATATTTCAACACCAGTAATGTTTGCTTTGAAAAACATAATGTGTGCAATAAAAACAAGGATAATACAATATTGTTATGGTATACTGTTTAATAAGAAATTCTTCAAGTCAAAAAAATAGATAGGCCTGTTTAACAGTCTTCAAATAGCAATTCATCAGTTCATCGCCTCATTTACATAACTGCTTAATTTCAGTCTTAGTTTCTGATTGTTTCACTTTCATTTACTACACTTGGCTTAAGCCCTGTAACAAGTATCCTAATTGCACAGGATGAAATGAATATGAGTATTTACATTTAATTTGTAGTCAAACATGTATGACTAACCTGTTAATGAAATTGCTCCACTTATACTAAGTTAGCAAAACTGATAAAATTTTCCTTTTGAAAATAATTGTAATATTTTGAATATTATGCACCATTTGAAAGTTTACAGTTAAAAATACATTTTATAATTAAAAGAAATCAAATCTAAAATTCAGAATTAAAAAATATCCTATTTAATAAAATAATGCATTACATAATTGTATTAATATTAATAGTGATAATAATAATAATAATAATAATAATAGGTTGAATTTACTTGTGTGGTGAGACTGATTGTTTCTATAAACAATGTTTTAACTCATCAGCTTTACAATAAGATACAATATATTTACTTTATATACAAAACACTTTCAATGAATAACATGAAAAAATATTTACTATTTTTATCTACATGTACAACATTATTCAAATATTAATAAATGATATGCTGTGCTTACTCTGTATGAAAATACCATAAATGTGTCATATTGTATCACAATATTTTACAACATGAGTGTCTCGCAACCCTTCTTTAATAAAAAAACAACAAATTAGCAAATAAACAACACAGAATCATAAAAACACTCCATAATACTTATTCCAAAATAAGAACACTCTTCAGTAAACATTTTTTTCTATGCATATTATACATATATTTTCCTATGTATATTATATTTCACATATTTCACACAATCCACAATTTTGTTTCTCCTCTTTTCTAGCAGTTGCTCTATAAATGCAATACCAGCTTTTTTTCCAAAAGGAGCAGCCTTGTGTTATGTCTCTAACAGCCTCCCATTTTTATCTCTCCCTTTTCACCATCCTCTCTGTATCCTCCTCCACTCCTCCTCCTTCTCGTATCTTTCTGGCCTCCTTCTGTGCTTCCATTTCTCTCTTTTTCTCCTCCCTCTCTGTCTCCAGCAGCCAAGCTCCACCCAGGTAGGACAAAAGCTCCTCTGGCCCTGCTCGGAGCCATGGGAGAGGGTTCAGAAGCTGTCTAAGCAAAGTGAGAGCCAATGAGCTTAAAGACTGAAACTGTAGGGGTACCACCACCTCAGCCTCCTCAATCTCCTCCGCATTTTCAGCATCTTTCCTGTCCTCTTTGTTGTCATGGCTCAGTCCATTCCATACTCCTCGCTCCTCTTTCTCTTTCATGTGGTTGAACCAGTCCCTAAACTTGCAGAAGCCTGGGTCATCAGAAGTACTTTCCTCCCAGGGGAAACAGCCTGTTAGCAGGCAGTATACAAGGATTCCCAGGGCCCAGCTATCCAAGCTAGGCTCCACCGACATCCATGTCTCCTCCTAGGGATTGACAGTTTGATTATATGTTTAGATTTTTGTGTTTAATATATTAATGTATTGTATTATTTGATGTTGAATACGTTTTTTTGTGCTTTAATTTTGATTGATGTATCAAGATTGTATGATCAGTAGGAACACTCCTCGAAGAACACTAAACACAAAATTGAAGACTTAATTCCCTGTACATCAACAACCCATTTCTTTTATTAGAAGCAGGTTTTGAGTCAACTGGTTTTCAGTTATTTTCTAAATACAGGGACATGCATCAAATGCGAGAGAATGGATAGAAAAAATGCTTTAAATAAATTACTTTGTAACCAATGAGGTGGTTGTGTGCACAGTGTTACTATGCAGCACTTCAGTTTGGCCTTTAATCTATTTATCAAGTTTGCAAAACCTCAGAGTAACATTATATTGTGAAAAATATTATATCATAGAAATGTCTTGGTGTTTTTTTTTCTATGTAATGATCACCTCCTCCTCTTCATCCTCTCCTTTGTTTACTTTCTTCCCCTCCTTTGCCTGCTCCATCTCTGGGACACAGAATGGTGAGTTGTAGCATACGGGGCGCACCTGTGTCCCCCGAGCACGTGCCAGGCCGAAATCACCCAGCTTGACCCAGCGGCAGCTGCGGTCATAGAGGAACACATTTTCAGGCTTGATGTCCCTGTGTACAAAGCCAAGGGAGTGCAGATGGGACACAGCACCACTTAGTTGAGACATCACACACTGAGCCTGTTCCTCACTCACACCCACCTATTAAAAGAAGGATCAAAAGGCAGATAGGTTAAGAGAAAAGCAGAATCACTGCTGAATCACTATCATGTGGCAATAAAACCACATTTCCAAGATGTTCAGACATTTACTGTTGTTTTATCCAAGGTTTTATCTCTTATATGCAACATTAAGTTCTGGAAAAGGAAAAGGTTCAGAAACCTTACAGCATCCCTATCCATCATAATGTAACTACAACAATGTCCACGTGTCCATGTGATACACAGATTAAAATACAGTGTCACACAGATGAGACTTAATGTGTGCTATGTGTGCTAACATTTCCATAAGGGGTAAGGAGATATCTTCATGCAAATATGCAAAAATGCTGTCCCTGACCTAAACATTTTTTTATTCACCTATGTTTTTTTCAAGTAGCTATTCAATGCATTAGGCAAGCTCAAATAGCCAGCCTCATTCAAAAATTGTTTACATTTACAGCATTTAGCAGATGCTCTCATCCAGAGTGACTTCCAATTGCTTATTACAGGGACAGTCTCCCTGGAGTAACTTGGGATTAGGGGTTTTGCTCTAGAACCCAGTGGTGGTAGTGCTGGAGGTGGGATTCAAAACTGTGACCTCTTTGTCCATAGGTAAGTATCCTGCCACTAGACCACCACCACCCTTATGGAATTTAAACCATAACAACAATTTTTGTTACAGATTTTTTTAAAGTTTAAATGTTTAATGTTTGACATAGCCCTTTTATTTATTTAAAAACACCCATATCTAAATGCAGTTGAACTTTAACATTTAAATCACTGCATCGCAGTATGTACATGCATTTTCATACCTCTGAGACAATGACTTCATACAAGTCTCCGTATAGAGCGGCCTGCTGGGCAAAAATGTAGTGGGATGGCGTGGAGAAAAAGATTCCCAAAGCACGTGTGAGAGAAGGATGAGTGCAGAATGACAGGGAGAGGTTGTATTCACGCAGGAAAGCGTGGAGAGTGGTGGAGTGACGGGGGAAAAACTTCAGGGCCATAGGAGTGCCTAGAGAAGAGGTCAGATGTCAGATATGCACTGGGATATGTTTTATCAGCCTTGAAATACAGTGAAATCTTTTCACAAATCGGTTCAAAATAAGATTAAATCAAAATAATAGATATTCATGTGATTCTTCTTCCAACACTAACCTTTCTGTTTGTGCACAGCCAGCATGACCTTGCCATATGACCCCTCTCCCAACTTCTTCAAAACTTTGAAGTGCTCTGAGGTCACCATTGATGTCATGGACTGGGCTGTGAGATAACACAGCTCGTCCAGCTCCTGCACAGGGTCCTGATAACAAAACACATTCTATGCTCAGGTTACACTTTAGTTCAGGATGTGCAAATACTTTATGTATGCAGGGTAATAACATTCCTTTTCATGAAAATAATTTAATGAAAAAACATTTTGGCTAGTGGGCCAAAATGAGCCTCATGTTGGCTGGTGACCAGTTTGCATGGAGCTGTAGGTCTTGCTCTACAAAAAATGATTTCAGGCATTTTATATATTTATACAGTACTGTGCAAAAGTTTTAGGCAGGTGTAGAAAAAATGCTGTAAACAAAGAATGCTTTCAGAAATATAAATAATGATTGTTTATTTTTTATCACTTTACAAAATGCAAAGTGAGCGAACAAAAGAAAAATCTAAATCAAATCAATATTTGGTGTTACTACCTTTTGCCTTCAAACCAGCATCAGTTCTTCTGGCCCCCACAGAGCCCTGATCTCAACATCATCCAGTGTGTCTGGATTACATGAAGAGACAGAAGGATGTGAGGAAGCCTACATCCACAGAAGATCTGTGGTTCGTTCTCCAAGATGTTTGGAACAACCTACCAGCCGAGTTCCTTCAAAAACCGTGTGCAAGTGTACCTAGAAGAATTGAAGCTGTTTTGAAGGCAAAGGGTGGTCACAGCAAATATTGATTTGAATTAGATTTCTCTTTTGTTCATTCACTGCATTTTGTTGATTGATGAAAATAAATGATGAACACTTCCATTTCTGAAAGCATTCTTTGTTTACAGCATTTTTTCCACACCTGCCTAAAACTTGCACAGTACTGTATATATTTAGCTTCAGGGGGCCACTAACAATATGCTAGAGACTCCTGGGATGTCCAGGAGAAGTAGGATGCCTACTAATGCCTAAGTAGTAATGTAGCTTGCATGGCCTTAAACAATTGTGCAATCAAACTAGCTTTGCCTAGTATCCAGTTACCTTGTCCTACTCACTAACATGTCATTATAAAATGGAAAGATTCATGAAGCAGCTCTAAACTTACATGTATTAGCTTGAATGAGATTAATCTTAACAGTTGATAACCTATCAAGGTTTACTACAAAAGAATGCATGCATGGGTGGAGCAGAAGTGTCTGAATGTGATAAGAGCTTAGAAAAAGCATGCTGATAACCTATAGAGTGTACTTATGTAACAGCCACAACTCGGGATTTCCCATCTGTCAGTGCTATGGCTAGTCTTTGCATTCATGCAATTCACAATGTGCAACATGAAGAGGACAATACCATTATTAACTCCTACAGCTGCTGGAAAGAGACGCTGTATGACTACTTCAGATCTTCATATAATGTCAAGCTATCAGCTCATTGTCCAAACCACACTATATTTATCAGTGACCTTCGACAACTAAAGTTCTTTCATGTGTACGTGCACCAGACATGGCTTGAGCTAATTACCCTTGTTGAAGGATGTTTGCCATACCAGCATATCCCTTAACAACTTGTACCAGCACTATTTAGCCACATTGTTCCCCAAGGAACATACGCAAATGGCATACCACTTAATTGCATAGCTTTAGCCAGTATTCCATTATTAGCCAGATGGAATATGTGCTATAGGAGAGTAATGTGTAGCACAAGAGTTTGTTCTGGGTTGCCAGGCAATGCAAAGTGGGCTACCCAAGCAGCTCTCGGCATGCTGATAGAGCTCCCAGTGGAAGACTTTGATGCAAAGCCAAGCACAGACGCACATGCCACAACTACCTACATTTTCCTCTACGCTAGCCTTACCCAAAATAAGGCCATCACCTACCCTAAGGCTAGTGTGTCCTAGACAGGTCAAGTGTAAAAAAGTGTCAGTTTCTTTAAGCCCTTAATAAACTGACATTAACCAAGCAAACGAAACACATAGTCATAGTATGCTGTAAATATTAGAGGGGAAAATAATAATGTTAAAATATGTATTTATTCTATATTTTATATAACTCTTTGCCTTTTCTTTTGGCACTTCATCATAAAATGTTAGCATAAAACAGAAGATGCTTGTTCAAAATCTTTGCAAAAATAATCTGCAAATCTGCAAAAATAAGTTGTAGTAAGTGGAAATGGAGAATGGAAGTTATTACACGAAGTGTTTACGAATAAACTTCCCGACGCCTGAGACAAAAACTATTCTATATAATCACCAGAAAGATCTATGCAGGTTCACTTGTGGGTTTGGATATTACATACAATGCCTATATTCCTGTAAAGAAAGAGTCAAAAGTTTCTCAGTAATAACAAACATGCTAAATCTTTTAGATCTAAAGTTCACTTTTCATATTTAAAGTCGGATTTTCACAGATCATAGAAAACATTCTATTTTAAATGTTTTAGGAATGCAGAGCCTCCCAGTCATACAATTTCCAGTACAAATATTATGTTTTTCTTACATATTATCATGATACAGTAGGCAAAGAGCTATCCTGGGTGCAGACTCATCGTTGCCGGTAGAATTCCCTTAATAGCTGAAAAATAAACATAATCTTTATTAGTATGTTATTATTTATGATAGCCCTAGTGCTGGAATGCATTCTTTGAAAGTGCTTTTCCATCATGCATTCCTTGTCTTTTGAATTGTTGTGATCTTTCAGGTTAATGATGGCCTGCATGAGACTGCAGTAAAAATTCACATCTAGACTCTCAGGAGAATAAAGATATGATGCAATGGCAACTGTCCAATCACTAATGAACCCCCGGAATATTGAGACTGCATATTAAAAAATGTTGTAAAAAAAAAGCAATTTTAACAAATTCTTCAATAATTAATCAGAATTATTACAGTGGTCACAGTGTCTTCATCACAAATATACTCACTTGATTTAGTGTAAGGTCATAACTTTGTTTTTACCCAATCATTTAATATTGCTGAAAGCTTGACGCATTTTGCTCTTCAGTGTTAGTAAAGATCTAATGTACAAAAGAAGAGAGGCAAAGCAACATACATTGTGTTCAATTTGGACTGCTTGTGGACAGTGCTGTCTTTTCTCACATTCACTTTGTCATACCTTCATCTGTCCTAGTATTATTAGTAGTATTACATGCTGACATGCCACCTTTTCGTCCATGTAATTTAATGCAAAAAAGCAACTCCAGCTTCACTTCACGTATTGGTATGGCAAGTGTCACAGCAGCTTTATTTATTAATATATTTTATATATATCAGCAACTTCTCTGCATGGTAAATAAGATGTCATGAGTGCTGTGCTCGCTGCTATTTTATGTGACCTACATATATGAGTAATAGGATCAAGCAGGATTAAAGCTAATAAAGTTATAAAGCCTGCATATCAGGACAGCAACAAACAGTTCACTCAGTAGTATACAATTTTAGCATAAGTTAAATTAACTTTAAAATTAAAAATAAAAGTAATTTCTGCATAAGTAAATTACTACTACTAATGGTTTGCTACAACTGCTACTATAATTAATTAAAGAATACTTACTGGTGTTGATCTTAATAGTCTATCATAATAAATAACATGCACCAATTAGCCACAACATTAAAACCCATGGTGATGTGAAATTCATGAAATTGAATCTTATCACAGTGGCACCTGTCAAGGAGTGGGATATATAGAGTAGAAACTGAATAGTGACACAAGTCGATGTGCTGGAAGCAAAATAAATGGGTAACAGTAAAAATCTGAATGACAAAGGCGAGTTTGTAATGGCTAGAAAACTAGGTCTGAGAATCTTCAAACGTCAGGTCTTGTGGGATGTTCCCATTATGCAGAGGTCAATTACTACCAAAAGTGAAGACAACCAGTGAACCAGCAACAGGATTATAGGCTTCTAGGCCTAAATGATGCTCCTGGGAAGCACAGCTTGATGGTTATGGGGTTACACAGCCACAGACTTGTCAGAGTGCTCATGATGAGCCCTGTGCAGCAACAAAAGCCCAACCCTTATTATATACTAGGGCTTACTACAAAATTCTAATTTTATAGTAAAATTAATGTCCAGATTGAAGCTGTAATAAAGTTAGAGAGAATGAAACCTCTTCATAAAAATGAAGAAGATATATTACATTATTATTACTACTGTTGGTTTGAGATTCTAACAAAGTAAACGCAATAGATATGATTTGAGGGTGAAAGTGGAGAATATCCAGGAAGATCAACTGAAAAAGAATTGTCCTAAACAGACTGTAGAGATGTGAAGATGTACAGTACAATATGAAAGCAGTAATGAAAATGATTAATAAAAGCAGTGTGTCTAAATTTACAAACAAAATCTGCTGATTTACTCTATTTATCTAGTAAGAATAAGTTTTTTTATATGTTTAGAAAATTTTTAAAGAGAACATCACTTACAGTCATTGCTGAATGTTCTAGTTTAAGCTTCTCAGAAAGTGTCCAAGTAGTGTCCTTATGCTGCCCTGTCCATTTAAACTGGACTGTATTGATCTACTCTCCTTTTTTATATCCAGAGTCTGGTGAGTGTGACAGAATGCTATCTGAAGCCTTTCTGTGTGTGTTTTGGAAGCACTGTCTGTACTGTCTGCACCATGCTGCTGCTGCTGATATTATTTCTGCTGGTGCTGAAGTATGTGTGTGTGTGTGTTTGTGTGTGTGTGTGTGTGTGTGTGTTGGAATGTGTCTGTGTGTGTGTGTTTGTGTGTTTTTGTGTGTATGCATGTGCGTGTTGGTATGTGTCTGTGTGTGTGTGTGTGTGTGTGTATGTGTGTGTTTAAATGTGTTTGATTGGTCTGTTCTCTAACTAGCCCTTCCCACCTTCTCCAACACGTACCATTCAATCAGGCTGTCTTTCACTAGCGGCAAGTATCTCACTCACTCTCCCCACCGCCCTATCTGTCTCTCTCCTTTATCCCTTTCTTTGTGTATATGTGCGCACACCTCTCATTATCAATGTACCTATTATCAGACCTGAAGTCCTGAAAACTGAAAAAATGTATACACCTGTGATCCTGAGCATCATCTAATAAATGTACATATGACCTAAAACAACCAGTCCCTAAAGTAGAGAAAGAGAACCCATTTAAATAAATGAAAGTGAAAAGAAAGTGACCATTCTTGTCATTGTGAGTACATGGCACAACACAAAGTGAACCACAACAAAATTACACCTCTGCATTTTACCCACACACAACACGTGCAGCAGGGGGCAGCTATTGAAAGCGCCTGGGGAGCAGTGACAGGGATGGTACCTTGCTCAGTGGTTCTTCAAGGCAACCTACTGGCCTGGGATTCTTCTCCTTGGGCCAACTCCCTAACCATTAGGCCACCGCTGCTCCATATTTAATATGCAGTCCTCAAATAGAGGACGTATCAGATATTGAACAGATAAGAACAGATACTACACTTGATCTTAGCCAAAAGGCTGAGAAGCGATGAGAGAAACTAATATATTAACTAATTAATTTATTTAGGAAAGAGATCTGGAGAGAGATAACTGTTGATCGGTCCTGCACAACAGCTTGGAGCAAATAAAGAATCACACGGACTGCTCATTACAGGCTGTTCCACAACATTTCTATGGGGCGTTGGGATAAGCTCAGAGCACTGACATGGCCTAGTGGCCTAGTGGTTAGGGAGTTGCCCCACTTCGGAAGATTGTGGGTTTGATTCCCTCACAACTAGGTTGCCCTGAGGTACCCCTGAGCAAGGTACCGTCCCTGTCACTGCTCCCCGAGTGCTTTCAATAGCTGCCCACTGCTGCATGGTGTTTGTGTACATGGGTTAAAAGCAGAGGTCCAATTTTGTTGTGGTTCACGCTTGCTGTGCTGTGACCTTGCAATGGCAAGGGTTGTCACTTTCACTTTCATGTGAAAACCAGACATGGAATTCTGTGTCTTGATTGAATCCTTGATATCATACTGTTCTTTTTATAAAACGTGTCCACTCACATTTTATTGTCTTCCCATTGATTGAAATATCTCTATTCCCCTCCAAATGAATTTATAGACCCAGATGTAAAAAAGATGACTTTCAGAGGGGAATTTACACCAGACAACACATAAACTATAATTTTCCTTTCTTACTAGCTCTATTTTGCTCTCTTCTCTTATCTCTTATTTACTCATTATACTTCTTTCTTCCCTCCTTCCCTCTCATTATCTATCTCTCTCTCTGCCTCTCTTTGATTTTTGTTTTTTATATACTTTCCTTCTCCTTCTTCATTCAATTTTTCCCCTGGAGAGATATTGCTGAGACCTGCTGTCCTTATTGTGGGCTGAGACCTGCTGTCCTTATCTGCACCTACAAAATAATGTGCATCTATTTGAATGTGTTAATTTCATTCTGATTGTTGCTTAAAAAGTCCCTGTTTGTTTGGACTGCTTTGTCCCAGAGCTATGCAAGTAGGCCATAGCATATTTCAGGAATATAAAACAATATATTACCATATGTTACTATCCTGCAAATTATATCATCTTAGAGGTCTGCACAGGTTGGTCATGGCCTGTTTTGTGAACCTGGGCATAGTTATTGAAACGGGATGTTCTGTCATTTGCTTGATTGACAAAACCAACAGCTGAAATTTCACCTCACAGAAAAGCTTGCTTTAGCCCCCACTGGCCAAGTGCCAAACCCTCCTATCCTCACTGCCAGCTCCAATTCTGTCTATTTTCCCACTTCACATGTCTCAACACCTGCTTTTGCCTTCTCGATTGGATTTCCCATGATACAAACATGGCAGGGCCACTTCAGCTTACGTAAGGAAAACAGTCCCTGTTATCACGACTGGGTCCATGAGGCTCATTACTCCATGCTGCTTGCAAAGGGCCTAGTGCTAAAACACCATCAAACATCCTGTAATACTCACAGCAAATGGTCAACTGCTACACAGTAGGTGCTAGAAATTAGCAGTACAAGAGCATGTATGTGAACCATCCTAAGCAGTGCTACTTGAACTCAGTGGAAAGTGATGGGATATTAACACTGACTTAGGAACTTGAGGGGGCTACTGAGGATTCAGCGAAGCCAAGTGCCACGTCTGAGGTTTCTCCTGGTGCTTTGAGGCTAAATTCACTAAAAAGTTAAAGTTATTGCCAAGTGTTAAGCTTTGTGCAAATCACATATTATCATGCATCTAGTTCATTCTTTACATTTCAATATATTACAGCATAGCAAAGACATGCCAAAAACAAGTCTGTTTCTGAAAAGTGTTATGAATTTGATTTTGTACACCGTGCTAATGGCATATGAAATTCAGAGGTATGAAAAGTAGAGAGAAATTAAAACTAAGTGAAAGTACTCAGCTAAAAGTGGGAATATCGAGTATACTTGGTGGTGTGAGGTGCTGTTAGCATATAAAATTGTTTGATTATAAGCCAAAAAATGTTTGCATTTAACAAAAATGGTTCAGATGATGAGTGATTAGCAAGAAAGCTTAAATCTGCTTTAATCCAGGTCTTTCTCTGCTAGAAATCCCATCACAGAACAGTATCGCTCCTAGGTATAGCTGCTCAAAACCAGCAGTCTTCTTCATTTGTTTTTAAGTTTTCACCTAATTTGATAACACTATCTTGACCTTTTTGTTATATGAAAAATTCACAATGGATGACCCAGTGAGAATAATTAAAAAATACTTCTATAAATTCAAATATTTTTCCTTCTCTTATAAAGTAACGATTAAGGGGTTTAAAGGATTTGTTCTAACAACAATGTTATGTTGTATTTGGCTGCTATAGTCTAACCATGCTGGGAGATTAGCTAAACCAATATAAACCAGTGTAAGCTTAAGACGTTCAAAGTGGGATTTTTAGCAGTGTTGAGATTTGAACTAAACAGAAGTATAAAGCTAAAGAAAATAGTAAAATTCCTACCCGTTTAAATAATTCCATAAATCTTCCAATATAACCAATATAAGAATTGTAATGACGTACATTTCTCAAGTGTTTTCCATCCGAGTAAGCTATTTGTTTGCTACGTTAGCCTTAAAGCTTCGGTGTTAAATATAGAAACTTCAGACCAACCAGAGTCATGAAAGGTCTGTGGTGGGACAGGGGCAAAAAGACAAAACAGCTAATTATCAACTTATTAACTTTTCATATTTTCACATAGCCACTGCATGTGGAGAAATTATATTATTTATACTCCAGGGTTACTCCAAATGTCTTCTTTGCATACGAGGTAAATTCTCTTAATTTTAAAATTAAGTGATATCGAAAATATTTTTCACACTGCTGCCGGTCTCTACATCTCCTCTTTTCGGTGTACCACCACACGTTCTGGTATATAAGCTTGTAACTTCTTGTATGTGCTTTTACACCAGCCTTGTGTAGATGCATCTTTACACTATATTTTATTACTTTAAAAGTACATTAAAAGTCAAAATAAAAAAAAACCTTGGGTAAAATATAGATGCATCCTCTCATTGGTTCAGGGACTGGAGGCTCAGACACCTTTCTAGTGGGCCAATTCAAATGTCCTTGCACACCAACTTTGGGTCGGGAGCCCCACCTCGGGCCGCCTTGTTTTAGAAGGATAGATGCACGTGTTCTGGTTTGGCACTGAAGATGGATCTCGCTATGAATTTGCTCCACTTGTCAGCATATACTCACGCTGCTGTTATTCAGTGTGCAAGTATCCAACACCCTCTCAAAACCCAGAGGACTGCATGTCTTCTAAACATGTAACATGAGTTAAGAACTCGGTTCACTGCTCAGCAGTGAAGCAACATTGTTAAAGGGTTTTCTCCATCTGTTTTCTAAGTTGTTGCATCTAAGGGGTGTGCAAGATTTTTATGTTGCATGCCCTTTACAACAACCTAGTTGTTCAAAGTTGGTTTCCCTGATTTGGTATCAGTTTAAAACTAAATATACTCAAAGGCTGGTAGCTGTTGAGAAAGATGTGAGGCTTAAACTGACTGCAGTTGTGCCAGAGTTGTGCAGACAGTAACATGGGTCAGTTCTGCCTTTATCCATGGATATTAGTGTCTGGATAGTTGTAGCAGGACTAATATTCACTTGTATCCGTGTAGACATTCTCTTTCTCTCGTTTGTAGCTGAACGAATATGGAGAACTTTGTTTTGCGCTGGATCTTCACTGCGTTTCTGTATTATCATGGGTTTCTATTTTATTTAAATATCTCTTATACTGTCTTATCTAGTTATGGCAGTATTTTTTTTTTCAGTTTGGGCTCAGAGAGTAGTAAAATATTTGTTTGGGGTGGGGGGTGTCAACATGGTAAGCATAAAGGAGTGCTTAAAACTTTTGGGAAGAAATGGGTCTATATTGATGAAAATAGTTAGTAAATATAACGCTTTTCAAAACACACAGCGTTATCTATTGTGTGCTGGATGGTCCACCTCCAGCACTACCACCATTGGGTTCCTGAGCAAGACCCTTAACCCCAAGTTTCTCCAGGGAGACTATCCCTGTAATTAGGAAATGGAAGTCACTCTGGATCAGAGCATCTGCTAAATGGCATAAATGTAAATATGATGGGAACACATCACTGAAGGCCAGTTTTCATTAGGCTTCATGACAACAACGTAAACCGTTTATGACAACTGACTTGTACCTGCCTATAGAGGCTTATCACAAGTAGCATCAGTTGTCAGAGACCGCTTCTGATGTCAATTCATCTCAGAAAAATATATGACAACTGACACTTGTTGAAATAGGCCTTTCTAAATGTTTATGGAGTTTTATGTTGTAGTCAAGAAACGTTTATTCATATCATGAAGCATAACAAATAAATGTGTTACTGTAATAACCCAGAATGTCTTGCAAAAGGCTCAAAGTCTCTAACAGGAGAAATTTCCATGACAGTGATTTCCTGGTACTGAAATAATAGTTACTAAAAAGCACCTTTCCAACTTTCAGCATTAAACTGCCCCTCAGTGGACTGTGTATGCTATAGCAGCAGATGACACTTGAACACAGACTAATGACAGAAGGTGTTTATGTCAGCTATTCATAACTCGGATGCCTCGGACAACAATAGTTATAAGACCCCTCGGAATACTTAACTTTAAAAAGACTGAGTGCAAGGTCACCGTCTGTGTCACAACTACTTATAAGTTAGTTTTATATGTCTTTAATGCCAGGTTAGACAGTAGCTGGCACATTTTAGTGCTCAAATTCTGATAATTGCCCAAGTTCAACATATTGGGGGAAAATAAAAATATTAAAATATAATAATATCAACTGCCGAAATAGTATTTTTTGAACAGGCTGATTTTTTTTCAGTGCGTGCAACTCAGCAAACATTGAATCGCTATGGATGTTCCCTGTAGAGGATGTGTACTTGTTTACATTTAGGAAATTATAAAACATGATATGACAACAAGATGCTGAGGACTGGAAGAAATGGAGAAAGCGACCCCTAAAGGGGAGCAGCTGAAAGAAATAGAAGAAGAAAACATGATATGACAAGAGACACCAAATGTTTTCCATTCAGCTTTATATCCTTCTACTGTACTTGTGCTGTATTCTTGCACTGTTTTAGATGTTGGCAGCATACACTCTATACTACTTTCTTATACCATGCACCGCGTACCATATAGTTGCAGTACCCACTGTGTATACACTCTTACGCTATACACGTACAATATACACTGTAAATTATACTATTACATTATACAACATTCCCACACTATACTGTCTACTAGACTCTTAAACTACACACTGTATATTTTATTGTACAATTTGGAGTTTTCTTACACTATACACCGTATACTTTATTCTTATGTCCTGTGTATTAGTTTCCCTCTCTATAAACTATATTCTAAGCCTATTATTTTCTCAAATACAACCATGATCTTACACTGATCATCATTCTCTAACACCACACTTAGCTGAAAAACTTTTATTACGTCACATTGAATGGGCGGGGCTAAACTGTTTTTGTGACGTCACCGAAACGAGTCCCTTAAACACCAGAAACTAAATATTAGTTCTTAACGGTCTGCTGGTTTACAGCAAAGGATACTTCAGCAGTATTCACACATTAAATAAGTTGTAAAAAGCGAGAGAAATGATACAGGCCTATTAATGCCTGGAAACTGCTCTCAGTTCTTTGTCGGAGCAGACTTTTTAAACTTTGAGTTGCAGGGCGCCCGTGTTTAATATTTAAAGATGGAGACGGTGCAGCGAAGGGCGGGGGCTGCGGCCTTTCCGCTCGGTGTGAACGGAAGCGGAATCGCCGCCATCTCCTCGTATCTCCAGCTACAGGGTCAGTACTGACTTTATTGTGGAAAACAGGCATGGCTTTGAGCCGGCGAGTTTAACGAGGGGTGGTATATTCCTATAATGAACGTGGCACGTTTATCCGAGCGCGTTAAAGGGAGTCGCTGTCGAGCGAGTCGGTCTCAAGCCCCCGTCCTCTCCGATCTAGTTGTCGCCAGGGGCTGCAGTTGCTACAGTAACGCGCGGTGAGCTCGGCGCTGCTCGCCCGTCTCTGTGCCGTTTGCCCTTTAAAGCCGCTGTTGGCGCCGAAAAACACTGACGCGCAAAGCGTCTGCTTCCCCACAAAGCGCTTGCACTTTCGTTTCGATGTCGTCGCCGTCGCAGCGCCGGAGCTGAACGGTAAGTATGGTTATCTAACCTTTAGCACGCTGGCTAACGTGGTTAGCACTGATAAGGCACGCTCGGCTCAGCCCGCTGCCGTGGACATGCCCGGTTTTACTTTCTCTTTACTGCCGAGACCTTCCGCGCTTTTCCTCGACGTTACTAGTTCGCTTGTGCCCGAGCGAACGGTGGTTGCGCCCGTGGGTGTGTGAGGGGTTGGCCAGCTGAAGTCAACATGGTGTACTAGGCTGAAGTTGTCTTCCTGTTTGAATTCTCCGGTCCACCTTAAATAGCGGCGCAGCCGTTACAATCCGTAGAGTGGATAGAACGTAACTGCTGCACCACTTAAGGTGGAACCGAAAATTCCACTACAAACCCAACTTGAGCGTCGAACATGGTGTTTTTTTTTCAGAGCTGGCCGAACCAGGATGTGTAACTGACATCGGTAAATTATCGGTGGATTTCGTCATTCATTGTCCAATCTTGACATAACATTCGCTTGTATTATTGCAGGCAAGACGACTAACTTTGGGTTGCGTGTCTGCTGGCAGATGTTAGCTGTTGTTAGCCAGGCTAGCCGTGCGTGAGGGGCTAACCATGACTGTCTTTGCTTTGGAGACGTTGTGTTCATTTACATTTTCATCTTGTTGTTGTGTGAATATCAGGGCTTTAAACGTTACGGAGTTTGTTTTGAATCACTGCTAATCAACTGTTGCTCTTCGGAGATACTTGCTGGTTGCTGACAAGTTCACGTCCACACAGCATTAGTCCGCTGGAGTGATTTAAACAGCAGTGAAGGGCAAAAAAGGCATTAAATGTAGCTCTGGCTCTTTCTGTCCGTTCGGATCTGGCTGGAGCTTTTTGGGGACTTTGATCCCGGCATCTCCACACCGACTTTGGAACTGTTATCTGTGGGCAGTATTGTGTAATTCTGTTTATTCAGTTTGTCATCTGCCACTCCTTGTCGTGTGAAATGTAGTAATGGGATGTAGGGTAGTTTCCTGGTTTGCTTTAGGTCAGAATAGTTTTCTTTTTCTAACGTGAAGGTTTTCATTGACACTCAGGTTTGCAGTGATGGGTGTTAGAATCTAGCTATCAACAGACATCTGTCTATGGATGTGGTCTTATTAATGGCACCTAGGCATGTTCATTGAGGACTTGGCCTTCACATTTTGTGGGGAAGTCATTTATTGCTCCATAGTTGGACCCCAAGAACAGATCCTGAGTGCATTTGGGTTGATTGTATAGAAACGGATTGTTTTCTTTCCAGTTGCAGGAAATGGAACCAAGAGTCACGTCTCCAGACACCAGTAAAGCCATCTATTTAATATCCAAACCCACCTGTAACCTGTGTGTCTTCTGAGGTTTTTCATGTTATAATGGTGATAATGGCTAAATAGTTGAGCATCTACCCTGCATGATACCTTTTAGGCCAAATCTTTCTTCCATCTCTAGTAAAACATCAGGCAACATTTTCATATATTAACTCTCGAGGGGAGACTTGGAGGCCGAAGGCTCACTAACCAAGAAGTAAAATGGATTTTTAGTGAAAATGTTTTAGTTTTATATGTGTAATAAAAAGGCTACTAAAACGTAGTGGTCAGTCTCAACAATAAGTTTGAGAAGAGCTCTTAAGCAGTAAAATTATGACTGAAGCGTTCAGCATTCGCCTGCCAAACGACTGTTTTGTGCTGGTAGCAAAATCGGGTTGAAGGCCCGCCAGGCTTTGCATCAGTGCTAATGGCGAGAGTTTATTGACTGCACCAAGGTTTTTCAAACTACACTAAGTGTTAGCCTGGTGTCAGAAAGTCAGATGTTAGCTGACACCTGTCTGATTCTCTAAATTTGTTGTAAACATCATGATATACAGTACTGTGCAAAAGTTTTAGGCAGGTGTGGAAAAAATGCTGTAAACAAAGAATGCTTTCAGAAATGGAAGTGTTAATCATTTGTTTTCATCAATCAACAAAATGCAGTGAATGAACAAAAGAGAAATCTAAATCAAATCAATATTTGGTGTGACCACCCTTTGCCTTCAAAACAGCATCAATTCTTCTAGGTACACTCGCACACAGTTTTTGAAGGAACTCGACTGGTAGGTTGTTTCAAACATCTTGGAGAACTAACCACAGATCTTCTGTGGATGTAGCTTCCTCACATCCTTCTGTCTCTTCATGTAATCCCAGACACACTGGATGATGTTGAGATCAGGGCTCTGTGGGGGCCAGAAGAACTTGTGCTGGTTTGAAGGCAAAAGGTAATAACACCAAATATTGATTTGATTTAGATTTTTCTTTTGTTTGCTCACTTTGCATTTTGTAAATTGATAGAAATAATTATTGTTTATTTTTTTTTATTTCTGAAAGCAATCTTTGTTTACAGCATTTTTTCCACACCTGCCTCAAACCTTTGCACAGTACTGTAACCCGTTAGGTTTTTTTTTCTTTTTCAATATTTAAACACTTGCACAATTGATGGGTGTTATTAGATTTTAGTTGTTTTCTTGTAACTATAAGTGCATTTAGGTTTTGGGTTCCATGCAAAGCATGTTGTTGATGAAACCTTTAATAATTTTCTTTTCTTTTTTTTATCATTTTTAGTGTCTCTTTTTTTTGTAAGCATAAATTTGAAATACCAAGTGCTAAAACAATAGAAGTGATTTTGCACATATTCTATTAATTTACGTGTTGAATGACTTCAGTCATTTTTTTGTGAAATATTTTATTGCAACAAAAGACTTTTTTTTTTTTTGTTTAGTTTTTTTAATGTAATTTCTTTTTTATTTATTTCTTTTTTTTTTACTTTAGCCATTAAAATGTAAAGTCTGATTAATATTAACATTTTGGTTCATGCTGCCAGTTCAGAGAATGTTTCATTTGCATTGTATTGTACAGAGACACTTGTATGTTATTTTACCCTGCAGCAATATTCCACAGCCAGACAAATGGCTTTATTTGTTGTATATTTCCAGTTTCATTTGGCCTCTTTATTCTTTAGTTTTCCTCTAAAACTCCTCTAAAACTCCTTTATGTTTTTCCAGTTTTTGATTCTCCCCAGCTCGTGTGGGCCCTGATGTGGCCGTGCGGAGGTTTGGAGCAGCGGACGGGCTAAAGACTGACCTGAGCACCCACACAAAGACAAAGTGAGGGGGAGAGGGACAAAGAGAGAGAGAGAGAGGGAGACGTGTCCAGGTAATGCAATGTATTTTTATCTTATCTAGATTATAGATTATAATTAATAGTGCCGCATGATACAGTTTACTGGTTGTTATTCAGCATTACAATACTGATGTCATGGAAGGCAGCAGAATGCAAATAAATTCTCATTGTGTTGTGAGTTTTGTCTGGTCAACTTAATATGATTTGCTAATATACATTCATTGATGCACATTAAATCTGCAACAAATTCCAAAAAGGTTTGAAAAGAAAGTGTTTACCACTTTGTAATGCACTCATGCAGAATGTGTTTTTCGATTGTCTTGTTGAAAAATGCATGGACATCCCTGAAAAATATATCATTCTGAAGGCAGCATATGTTGCTTTGAAATCTCAGCGTTCTTTTCTGCTTTAATGCTGCCATCACAGAAGTGTACCTTGACCAAGGGTACTGATAGACCCCCTACCATGACTGAATCTGGTTTTTGGTATTGTTGCTTAGAACAGTGAGGATGATTAGTCTTTTCGTCTTTAGTCAACATCACATGGTGTCTCTTTCTTCCAAGAAAGATCTGGAATACTGGTTCTTCTGACCACAGTACACATTTCCACGGTTCATTGCTCCATCCATGACATCCCAACGCCCATAGTTGATGCTGCTTCTGGACATGAGTAACATAAGATGCTTTAAAAAAAAAAAAAAAAAAAGTTTCATTCATTAATGAATGTAACTCCATATTTCAGTGCATGATTGGGGTTTACCAAAATAATCCATTCCCCAAATAGTTCTATCAGCTATTGATGAAGGAAAGTTCTTGATCCAGTGCTGTCTGAGAGATCAACGATTACAGGTGTTCATCCTAGCCTTACACCCTTGACCTTTTATGTGCTTATATTTCTTCAGATTACTTGGAAAAATGGAATCAGGTTGACCAGACAAAGCATGAATTATACAGTTTAAACTATCTGCAATGAGAGAAAAGTAGGAAGAAAAAAAAAGTACAAATCACTGCATTTTGTTATCATGTATAACATTTTCCATGTTGTCCAAACTTTTTTCGAATTTGGGGTTGTGATGCAAATTAGAGTGTGCACCAGTTAACGCACACAAAAAAATAAATGTTTTGCTGCAGCTAAGCAAAGTAAATACTAGCAAAATTATCAGAGTAGTTAATCAGATTATTAAGTATTCATTATAAAGCAAACTATAAAAATGGTCATTTTTAGAAAGTAAAATCTGAAAGCATCAGTTCATAAAGCACACTAAAGGGCACTCTGGCCAAAATGAAAATTTAATCACAGCTGCACCTCTTGGGAACATGCTAAAACATGAGTGAGATGAGTTCTAGAGTGAGATTTTCTTTTTAAAAAGACTAGAAAATGCACCTTCTAATAAGCACATCAGAAATTTGGTAGTCTGTACTATTATACATGAATTGTCAGCACTCTCTATACCAGTTCCATACCACAGTAATGACAAAACCAAAATTTAAAGCCTCTTTGTACTTCAGCATGCACTACTTTTTTAGAAATATTTAATTATTACAAAAAACTGGGAGCATGTAGCCAAGTTTTTAAAACAAGCAATTTTTCCAATTTTATGGCACAGATTTTCAATTGCAAGACCTAGATACATAAAAAATAACATTACAAATAACAGTGGCAGGTAGTTTTAATACCCAATGTGTGCACACATGCAAAATTAATAACTTTATTTTAGTTTTGAATAGTTAAGATGACTTAACTATTATCATATTATTTACATTTTATGCATTTATTTGTACCTCTTTTGATATTTCCTGTTGAGTTTGTTAGGTTTAGTTCTTTTGCAGCACACTGGATAGAGTATATTTACTGTCAATATTTGATTACAGCTGAAGTTGATTTGCAGATGCTGTATGTTTGTCAGATTGTGGGACCACCTGTGATTTATCAGAACATTCACAGGCCAGGAGAAGCATCTGTGATTGGTTACGACACTGAGAGCGTGCACAACATAGCTCCTGATTCATTACCCGTTTGCTATTAGGCTTGCTATTGGATATACTTGATTGTCAAGCAGTGGAATATGTTAATTCCTGCCTTTCTCACTTACCTAACAGCACTTGCTAAGAGCGCAGTTTAGACTTAATCATTTATTATTTAGACCGGGGAACATGATAATGAAGGAGTTTGGCAATCAATTTAGGAAATTATATGGATTTCTGGTTGATGGATGGCAAACTTTAGTTTGTTTTTATAAATAACTGGATAAGAAACTATATTAGCAAGTTTTTGAGTGGTTCTTAACTGTGTGATTATTTAGGCATTTGATTGGTGGGCTATAAACTCTGGTCATTCTGAGTAGCAATAGTCTTGTAGCCAAAGTGGCAAACTTCAAACATGCAGTTATTTCTCATCTACATTTGGATTAATTGGGAAGAGTAGGTCATTTTAATTAAATAGTAATAACATTTAATACAAATGAAGTGTTGTCCATTTGTCAAAGTAGAATAGTAAAATGAGTGGTTAATCATGTACGGTTAAGTGCTTTGTTTAAAGTGATAAATTTAAAGTACTTCCACAGCAATAAAATTTGGTATGTATTCTACTAATATACATGTACAACTGTGGTTTATTTGCTGGTGTTTTTTTATTGGCAATAAGTGGTAATTAATTTTGTACAATAATGAATATACTCTAAATATATTTAGTAAGAATTTACCCATGTACAGTATTAATACAATGTATATAAACACACAAAGTACATAATTGCAAAATATTTCATAAAGTGAGTGCTTGGGCCAGTGTAGATTCACTTTGTTCCAGTATTGATTTTATTGACCTTGTTTTACAATCTCCCAGATTTCACAGGAACCTAATAGTCACCCTGTTGCCATGTCGACCTCATCGCTAAGACGACAAGTGAAGAACATTGTTCACAATTACTCAGAGGCAGAGATAAAGGTGAAGGCTTTCTTTCACATCATAACAACCCCAAGTGCCCATAAAGAATTTAAAATTGTTGCCTTTATTTTTGTTTCATCTGTCTCTCAAGCCATTGTCTTTTTTTATTTATCTATTTACAATTATTATGTAGGCGCTAAACTGAAAGTATAAGCAGACATTAAATGTAGCAAGAGAAAACATGCACGATTTCCACTTTCCACAACACAAACTTATGTCTGAGACTTTTTACAGAGGTATCACTTCTGTTTTTTATGTATATATTTAAAGTAGTCAAAAGTAGTCTAATACCTGTTTTTTCTGCTTGTTAACTGCCAGGAATTGTTTTTTCAAGCTAAAGAACTATAAACCTTATAGTTTTCTTTTAAAAAAAAAAAAAAATTACATTTAAAATTTTTAATAAACCCTTAACATGAAACATTTTCATCTTAAAGCACTTTGTTTAGAGAGAGAAAATTGTCCCTGTGTCGACACAGAAGTCACTGAATTTCCTTTATCATCCACCAGGTCAGGGAAGCAACCTCCAATGATCCTTGGGGTCCTTCCAGTTCTCTGATGTCAGAGATTGCAGATTTGACCTATAACGTTGTGGCCTTCTCAGAAATCATGAGCATGGTGTGGAAAAGACTCAATGACCATGGCAAGAACTGGAGGCATGTGTATAAGGTCAGGACCACGAGTTACTTAAAAATAGCAAACTGGAAGTGGACAATAACATGCTGTTTTTACTGTGACTAATATTATTGAAATTCTATCACTCATTGTTCCTAATGCTGTCTCTTCACTTGCAGGCTATGACTCTTATGGAGTATCTGATTAAGACGGGTTCAGAGAGAGTGGCACAGCAGTGCAGGGAAAACATCTATGCTGTCCAGACGCTCAAAGACTTCCAGTATATAGACCGAGATGGCAAGGATCAGGTATTTTTATAATATTTATCAATTGAATTCAGTTCATTAGTTTGTTGCTCCAATGTATTTTTTGCCTCACTGCCCCATCACTGCACTGCCAACATTCAGTTAGTGACTGGAGTTCTACTATTACTCCGGTCCGGGGATTCACAAAGTAAGCCCTGGGAATCCTGTGCTCTGCACTGTTTTTGTGTTTTTACCTGACACCGTGCACCTGGGAGTTGTTAATTAGAAATTGAGTTGAGTATGCAGCTTGGGAAGCCCCTTCCCAATAAATGTGCAATAAAAATAAATGATTGTTCCCCTTATTTATACACAGTATAGTTCACTTGATTCTATACATGATTCTGGGTAACTGAACATCTGAAAATCTGTGTTCTAGTGGAAAATATTAAATGTTAAATTTCAGATATTAAATGATGTGATTGTAAAAGTAATTTTGATCTAGCTAGCGACAGCATGATGTAATGGCATATAGCTTTAAAAGGTAAAGAATGTATAGATGTGGTCTAATTAGTTGGCACTTTGAAATAACTTTATTCCTGTTGACAAGTGATTTAAATTTGCAGTATGTGATGGAGTATATCAATAAACTCGTTGTTGGTAGCACTAAAACAATGAGAAATCCTTGCAGTATAGTTACAAAAGAATTAAACCTTAATTGGTATCTTAGGGACCTTTAATCACTATCAGCCTTTCAGTCAATTTAATGGACCAGAGAAAGCAAAGGTGAGAATTGTCTGAGGAGCTCAAAAAGTAAATAAGCATGTTATTAATGCAGTTGCAAATATTGAGAAGTGAAAGGTTCATTAGTCTGTAGCCAGTCTCCCAGGATGGGACCCCAGGTTGATCAGAGGTTTAGTGAATGGTAGACAAAGAGCCCAGGAAAACATCAGAGGCATTCAGACTGAAAAGATCTGAAAAATGCTGTATGTTCAAGGCATTCTTCAAACCTAAAACAAATAGAGCGTTTTGTTCAGGCTGAATGGGCCAAATTACTTGCTGCCACACGCAAAAGGCTCTTTGAGAGCTATAAAGATCACTTGTTGGTAGTGACTGTTGCTAATGGTTGTACAACAAAATATTAATTTAAGGGTACCATTGTTTGTTTTTGTCTAGGCCATTTTATTCAGGGTTTTTATTGTGTAAAATATTCAGCTGAATCAAAAATACAAAGCAAAGTTTGAATGATGTTAAATCTGGAATAAATAACAATGGATACCATTTTAACTTTTTTCTTTTCAAAAGAATCTCAGAATTTAAGAGGCTGTTGTGGAGTATTTCATGTGGAAGGGTATCAACATATTTGTCCACATCTTTATACTGATGTTATAAGGCATCAGACCATTCTTTGTAAATTTTATTCTCTCTCCATTTAATGAATATATTTCCCAATAAAAAAAAAAAAAAAGAGCAGATAAGCTCAAGAAATAAGAAAATGTTGAAACGAAGTGCATCTATCTGTATTCAGGGCGTGAATGTACGAGAGAAAGCCAAGCAGCTGGTGACTCTTCTAAAAGATGAGGAGAGGCTTCGAGAAGAGAGAGTCCACGCGCTCAAGACCAAAGAGAAGATGGCACAGACATCCAGTGGTGAGTCTAGTGCAGCTTGGTCTTCAGGCCCACCAGTATTTTAAAGTCTCTTGCTATCCTGTGGCCAAATTTTTTCCCCTTAATAAATACATTTATATTATTTCTTTATTTGTTTATATAAGTTATATTTGAATTTTATATCTTCTTGAGCATTTATAGTCTTTTAAAAGTGTTTTGAGACTAAATTTTTGTAAGCCCACTGATAACAAACATTGCAGAACATAAAAGATTCTGTGGTTTTCTCATGGCTTGTTCCTTTTCTTAAGTATTATAATCTCTTTTTAGGCAAATTGACTGTTTTCTGATTAATGCTGCAACACAGGCCTTGAAATAAAGGAAATAAAGTTTTGCTTTCTATACTTTGCATTTCAAGGGCTGAATTCTTTTTATTTTCAAAACACAGACCTGAAAAGAACCTAAATGTCCTAGTGCACTTGGTAAAGCAAGGTTTACTCTGGCTTATACTGAATTAATTGAAGCAAAAGTAATACTGAGAACATTATAAAAAGGGTATTATTCTAATTAAAAAGGGTGCTGTTAGTTGGTGCTGTTTCTATAAAATACAGAAGAGGGGGATTTATTTATTTATTTAGATAGATTAGGATTTATCAGTGTCCTTGGTGTGGATACGCTTTGCCCTGCCCCCTTTTTGGTTGCAAATACTTATGAAGTGATAATGCCTTGCTGTTTAACCCCCAGCATCTTCGGCTCCCTCAGCTCCTGGTATAGGAGGACTCCATTCGGGCACAGATGCAGACCAGGCGTGGCCTCAGAGCTCTGGTGAGGAGGACCTGCAGCTGCAGCTAGCATTGGCCATGAGCAAAGAAGAAGCGGAGCAGGTAAAGTTACTCCACCATTCAGCTGCTGGCTGAATGTGTTCCATGTACAGGTAAAACTAACAGTCCAAGAAAAGGCTTTGTCCAAGTGTTCCTATGCCTCAAACTCGGTAGTTAATGAAGTTTACTGCTTTTGTTTGTGGACATTCACCAAGCCCATACATTTTTATAATTATTTATTTTTGTTTTTGAATAATAAAAAAAAGTCAAAAGAAAAAGATATAGTTCAGAATCACTAATGTTCTGCTTTTGCAGACAATTCCACAACGATGTTTCTACACCATGTCTCATTAGTCATAAGACTTTCTAGGATTCAATTTCAAATTGCATTTGTAAGTGTGTGGGATGTACTTTTAGCATGAGTTACTTGTGCGTTCACTTTCTCCTCTGCATATCTTTTCTATAGCTACAATTAAACGCTACATCCACTAGAAGGCAATTGAGCTGAAAGACGTGGGCAGCTCCATAAAGGAATTTGACATAGATTTGAATGGGAACATAGACTTATCAGTGATTAACTAATGCTTTCTAAAAGCAGAGCTCAAAGCTCAGTAGATAACTTTTATTGATTTTTGCCTTTTATGAGTGCTAGCATCCACAGAAAAGACATTTATTTAGAGTGTAGATTTATGTTAGGTTTGTAAAAATCACATAATGCACAATTTTAGGACAGTAAACTGAAAGTGTAATTTGTTGATTGCCAAAAAGACCCTTTGTGTCCCCCATCAGAGCATTTAGCTAGTGAAATAGAAATGGCAGTCTTTTCATTCTTTACTTTTCATTCAGCATAGCTCGCTATAAACGTAGATTTTACAGTTTGCACTTTATTCAAACAAAATGTTAGCGCACTTCTCCTCTTGGACATCTGTTGCAAAAATGGTAAATAAAAATGTGTATAACTTTGTTACAGATGGAAACCTGTAAGTGTTTCCTTAAATTATGAACTAACATCTAAAGGAAATGCCTGTAAAAGGCAGTTCAGCTGTCTCTTAAATAAACATTAACTTGTGCAAAGGGAAAACCATTCTGTTAAAATTTCAATGCGCGTTCTCCCTATTTATGGGTTTATTGCATCTTATTTCTATCAATTGTTTCTGCAAGTATGCATGGATAGAGAAAGTATAACTCTGCCTTTACAGTGCTGTATCAGTCAATTCTATACTGCATGCTAACCATCCTCAGGAAAAACTCCCTTCTTAACACTTTCCTTTCTAACCAGCTCAATTTCTGCACCTGCTGTTTTGCTCTCTACATGTACACACTCACTTATCACTTACTAGTTTAGTTCAGGGATCGGAGATGCTTTGCTAAGGCCCTTAAGACTTGCCTAAGCTTTTGCACAAGGCCCCACTCACTCATTCACTCCTGTCCTTACCCCCCACTCCCCCTCCTCCCCCCCAGACTAGCGCTGACCCCCTGGAGGATGCAGAACTCCGCTACGCGCTCTCACTCAGCCAGGAGGCTCACCAAGAGGTCAGGGTCAAGGTCCACCCAAACCACAGGGATGGAGCCTCTCCCAGTAACATTCTCTCCTGCACATGCCAGAATTCTTATCTCTAATCAGAACATCAATCCTGAATGCAGCCTTGATGTATTTAAGCTTTTCAGTTTATTGTCAGTGTTTAGAAAGGTCTGCAACAGTGTGATATTCAGAAATTTTCTATCCGTGCTAAAAGGTATTTACCTTTTTAATTTAAATTAATCAGTTTGAAGTTGATCATCCATGCAATGCATTTCAGCATAATTCAAATATATAATCAATTTTGGTAGACCGTGGTTTGAAGGGCATGCTAAATAGGAATTCTACAAGCATTAAATAACAATTAAAATGTCATTTTTGAGTAATTGTGAACAGCTTATTCAGAGTTTGGGATTTTATTTTTTTCTTTTGAGTTTTCACTTTGAGTTGAGGTTTTGTATTATTTATTTATTTATTTATTTTCCTCCATTAAATTCTCAATTTCCTAAAATGTTTGTTTTTTTTTGTGGTTGAGATGTAAACAAAGCTACATGTAGCTGCAAGAAAAAATTTAATTTTATGGCAAAAGCTTCTCAAAACTTTGATAAAACAATCTTAGCCATCAGGCAGTGCAATCATAACTACTGCATCTCGTAACTCTTTGAAGCTTGTATGTGATTTTCAGAAGATGAGGCAGAAGCTTGGTTACTTTACACCACCACTGAACAATTCTGACTTGGCTAGTATCCCTAGAACTGGGCATCTTACATCAAACCCACTATGAATGACTTTGTTTACACCTTAACCATTAACCAAATAAAATTTCACCTTTTATCTCAGGTTGTCATTTTTAAAACTATAATGAAACATTCTTTTTATATTGCTGTTCATGAATACTTAAGCCCTGTGTTTTAAATGTTATTCAGTGCTTATTTCCATGTTTGAAGACCATATGTATACATCCTACAAATAAAGTGTTCTCTCCAGTTTACAGGGGTCTTCACATAGTAGGACTGTAAGACTTTTTCTTTAACTTTTGATACACTCTCAGTAATTGAGCATTTTGTTTTTGCATGATAATTAATCTGTTAATTCAAGAAATGAGTGATTTTAAATACTATACATGATTTCAGCAGAAATGAAAAGGCATGCCTGGTGACCTTATGCCATCAGACTTATTTTCTTGATCCAAGTGGGAAGCATGTCTCAAACTGCCAGAGAGACACATTTCCCATCAACCCCTAATTCTTTGTTTGGTGCACTGATGGAATTATGTGCTTTACAGGAAGAGCGTCTGCGCAGAGGAGATGACCTGAGGCTGCAAATGGCCATAGAGGAGAGCAAGAGGGAAAAAACTAAACCTGAGGAGGTGTGTGTGTGCAGCAGAGAGATAGTGAATATGCTTTGTTTGTGCTTAACCAGTGCAATTAGGGAATTATTTATATGAAAAAAATAAAAAATTAGTTTTCCACTTTCCTCTGTTTTGAATCCAAATTTTGCTTCTATGAGACCCATACTGCTGACAATAAAAGAAGTCAGCCAGATTTTTTCCCCTAAATGCACATCCATCTCTTTTTCAAGTTTAATTAGGCATAGAAAAAAGTTTTGAAAGAAACATAACTTGGAGATTTAGACAAAAACAAACAAACAAAAACTTTCTCCCACAGTCTGCTTTGATGGAGCTGAGTGCAGTTGACCCATGGGGAGCGTCTGGGGCTCCCAGCTCTTCAGGCCCCTCTCCCCCTCCTTCCACGACTCCTGCCCCGGCTGCAGGGCCCTGGGGTCCCACTGACCCCTGGGGGGCTGCTTCTCCAGCTTCACCGCCCAGTGCAGATCCCTGGGGTGGGGGGCCTCCCACGATAGCCCCGCCTCCAGACCCATGGGGTGACGATTCCAGCTCCAGAGTGAACTCTGACCCCTGGGCCTCCACAGGTAAAGCTGGGGGGTAAAACAGAAGAAACCATATAAATATGTTTTATTATACTTTGCAAGCTCAAAGTGTTTCTCTTTGAAAATGAGGTCTCACCATAGTCCAGCCCTATGTATTTACCCTGATTTGACTCTTCCTTGGTGCGTTTGTGTGTGTTTGTCTCACCCTTGAACTTTCGTGTGTCCTCCCTCAGCTGTGACTCCCCCAAGTGTGGACCCTTGGGCCCCGTCAGTGGCTGTAGCCCCCACTTCACTCTCAGGGTCTTCTGACCCCTGGGCTGGAGATGGGGTTGCCCCTGCCACTGATGCCTTGACCTCTGACCCCTGGAGTGGCCCCACTAAACACACTAATGGCACAGGTACACACAATGGCTGCTTTTAGATGTATAGATAGTTACTGAGTTAAAGCCATACTACAGTGTATGGCTGCAGGTGAGGTATGGCCGATTACCACAGAAAATTACTGTAATGCTCCTCCCTGGACCTTGAAAGAACAGAAAACCTGTTGTTTGAATTTTGTTGTTTGAAAATCTGTTTGAATTCTGTTTATATAAATCAGTGGGCATTTTCTAAAATTCTGCCAGAAAAATGGTGTTCTAGAGACTGCATTTTTATTTACTTACTTTTTAGTTTAAAAGTTGAATAATTTGTTTGAGACATTTTTTTCACTTGTACTATTCTTACAAATTCAAAACACTAAAGAAGGAGAAAAGGACCTGTACCAATTGGCAAGACAGAAGGACAGAGCTGGGAAAAATATACAGCAGGTTACGGATTGGTATAGGATATGTATGAGGGAAGTGTGACCATGTTGAGGTCTGCAATAGGAGTGATGGATGTGTTTAAAGTGGAGGGAGGAATATATATCAAGGATCAGTGCTGAGCCGTTTATTGTTTGCAATGGTGATGGACAGATTGACAAATGTGAGTAGACATAAGTCCCTGTGGACTATGATGTTTGCAGAAGACCTTGTGATCTGTAGCACGTGCAGGGAGCAGCTTGAGGAGACCCTTGAGAGCTAGGGATATGCTTTAGAGGAGAGGAATGAGAATCGGTAGCACAAAGACTTATTATGTGACTATGCATAAAAGCGAGATTTGATTTTCTCTAAAGGTAATGGTTTTGATGGAGAGAGTAGAGGTTGCGAAGGTGGAGGAGTTGAAATACTTTTGGTCAACAGTACAGAGTAACGAGAAGTGTAGAAGAGGGAAAAGAGTGCAAGCATGTCAGAATTGGAGATGAGTGGCTAGAGTAATTTATTATGTATAATAAAAGATTCATAGTATGTATTTGTGTTTCAAACATCTATTCAATTCTATTAGGAATGAATGAGTTCTAGAAAGAGAGGGTGGATGAATCAACATGATTCATTAGGGCATCTTGAATCCCTAGTGTAAAATGAGACACCACACTAAGAGGATGCTCACCCAGCTTTTTTTTTTTTTTTTTTTTTTTTTTTTTTTTACTTACTTCCTATCAAATAAACATATCACAGATTTGATAAAATTTTTTGTTTAATAGAACATTTTAATTATTACCATATTTAGTTGGTGAAAAGTACAGAGAAGGTCAGAAGGAGTTGCATTGTGCCTTTCTGGAATTGGAGAAAGCCTTTGACAGAGTGCCTAGAGAAGATTGTGGTTTTGTATGAGGAAGTCAGGAGTGGCAGAGAAGTATGTTAGAGTATTTCAGGACATGTATGAGAGCAGTGTGACAGTGGTGAGATCTGCAGTGGGAGTGACCGATGCATTTAAGGAAGGATTATGGAAGGATGCATTAATGGATTACATGAAGGATCAGTGCTGCGCCTATTCTTGTTTGCAATCGTAATGGACAGGTTGACGGACGAGGTTAGACAGGAGTCTCTGTGGACGATGATGTTATTTGATGATATTGTGATCTGTAGTGATGGAGAGGAATGGTTGGAGTGATTTATGACAGACGGGTACCAGCAAGAGTAAAAGAGAAGGTTTATAGGACAGTAGTGAGACTGCTGTCCAAACTATGTTGTATGGGTTGGAGACGGTGGCAGACTGAAAAGACAGGAGGTGGAGCTGGAGGTGTCGGAGTTGAAGATGCTGAGGTTTTCATTGGGTGTGACGAGAATGGACAGGATTAGAAATGAGTATATTTGAGGGACAGCTCAGGTTAGATGTTTTGGAGACAAAGTTAGAGAAGCAAGGTTGCGTTGGTTTGGACATGTCCAGAGGAGAGATGGTGATGTTGAAGATGGAGGTGCCAGGAAAGAGTAAAAGAGGAAGACCAAAGAGGAGGTTTATGGACGTGGTGAGAGAGGACATGCAGGTGTTTGGTTTGAAGGAGGAAGATGCAGAGGACAGGAAGAAATGGAGACAGTTGATCCGCTGTGGCAACCCCTAAACGGAAGAAAAAGGAGACCATATTTACTTGGTGCACGCAAGCAGTACGGGAAAATTATGAAAGGAAACAGAAATAAGTGCATAATAATAGAAAATTCAAAGCAATATGCATTGCAAATTGAAAATGGCTAAAAAAACATACATTTGCAGAAACATATTTGATGATGTATCTACATTGGGCAAGGATATGATTCTGGAAAATTTGTTGGATGCTTTTCTGTTTTATGACTGCATAAAGAAAACAATCAGATTCTTCAGTTTATTGTTTGGGGCTCATGTAAGGAGCAAGGGATATTATGTCATCAGTCAGTGTTGTTATTTAACAAAAATAATTTTGTCATATCTGTGATTGGTTTATCAGATGATCCCCAACACTACCCTTTGCCCAGCAACCTAATGTTTGTACTCTATATGTTGTTTGTACTCTATATGTTGTTTGTACTCTATATGTTGAATGTGTCTCTTCAGTAATATGTGAGAAACTTTCTCTTTGGCTCATTCTTTCTTTTTTTTATTTTGCTTTAGGAGATCCTGAGAGGAGAGGCTCTGCAGTAATGGGTAGTGACATGGGCGGAGGAGGCAGCACGGGCTCTCCAGTACCATTTGACCTCACGTCACTTGGCTCGTCCCTTCCTATCCGGAAAACACCGGAGTCCTTCCTGGGGCCCAATGCAGCGCTGGTGGATCTCGACTCCCTAGTATCGTCAAAACCTAAACTTAAACAGACTCCGCCCACCTTGGCCTCTTCTCACAACCCTTTCCTACAGACGCAGAGTACGCATTCATAATTTATATGCATAAAGATGAGATGGGAGGGTGGGGAGAACTAAGTTTTGGTTGATAAGGTTGGAGCCTGTATAGACTAAGATGGTACTTGCTAATAATTGAAAGTACTGAGGCGTTGGTATTGACACCTTTGTGTTGAAAACATGGCCATCTCTCTCTCTCTCTCTTTCTCTCTCTCACTCTCTCTCATTAGAATTGTCAGTAAGCTCTACAATGAAATAAGGTTTTACCAAATAGTTAAATCAGATCAATTCTGTATAGGAAACACCTTGCCATGCTGAGCTGAATTGTACAAAAAATATGGTGTACATAAACTAGCTGTGCTTTACTTACCAAACAATATTAAAAGATCTGGTGTAAACCACACTTTATTTATAGCTTGAGAACTGGTCTTCATATATTACATCTCTACTTCTGCTTTCTCTTTCTCATAGGCTCCTCCTCTGTACCACCAATGGCAGTTACTCCAGGCAGCACTATTTCTAGTAGAGGCGTGTCTCCAACACCACCTCCAGCCTCGAACCCCTTCGGCGTGACCCCCATGGCCTCAATCTCTCCCCAGCCTTCCTCTCTCGGCCTGAGCCAACTACGTACCAGCCCGGTCCCTCCAAACCCCATGCTGGGCCACATGCCTCCACCAACACTGGGAATGGTCCAGCCAGGTATGGCCATGCCAGCAATAGGAGTGCCTTTGGGAGCCCCTGGCATGGGAATGGTACAGTCCAGCCCAATGGGAATGCCTTTCAGTGGGATTTCTCCAATGGGCCCTGCGGGGAACTCCCTAATGATGAGCTCCGCGGCCCCACCTCAGCCCACACTGGTTTTGAGTGGGCCGTCAGGAGTCAGCGGAGTAATGGGTACTGGAGGATCTGTGGGAGGGGGTGGAGCTACAGGCGCAAGCACGAATCCTTTCCTTCTTTGAGAGTTTTGACTCCACCTCCTCCCCCTTTTTTGACATGTCCATGTTGGCCCGGAACACAGTTTGTGTTTTAAAAGAAAATGTGTGTCCATCACTACTTAAAGAAGAAAAAAAAAAACCAAAATATTTTCTTTCACAACAAAGCATTTCACATCTTTTATTCCCCAATTTCATTTTGCTTTGCAGAGAAAAGGAGAACTAGCATTAGATGTCTATTTATTTCACTTAAATTTTTTTCTGCGGGGTATGGGGCGGGACGGACGGATGGAATGAGAAGGGTTATTCAGTGAATGCAGTCACTTAAGAATGACATTTTATTATTGCACAGAAATTGAAGTATAGGCAACCTGAAAGTATAATGAGATCGAGGGGGGAGGAGGAATTAGCTACTAATTATGAACTGAATCTAATCGTTTGCACCTCCCTTTCTCTGGTGGAGAGGAAGAAGAAATTGACACTCAAAGGAGCAGTGTGCATGAAGGAGCGCTTAAAACTTCCACTGATCAGATAGAAAACAATCACCTTCACATTTCAGTCACAACTCTGGTAAAACCTTTAAGTTTTTAATTTTATTAAATGTGTTTTTTTTTGTTTTTTTGTTTTGGTAATTTATTCTTTTTTTTGCCTCCTGGGAACAAATAAACCAAGGATATTCAGTGAGATACAGCCCTGGAATGAGACGTCTGCTTTAGTGTACTTGCAGCATTTTATCACCGACCAACTAAAGTGATTTTCATATTGTTGAGTTGCTACAGAAAGATTCGAGCAGTGCGAGGATATGTCAGAGAGCACGTGTATGTGTGCACTTTTTTGTGTCCCCACTGCTGTGCTTAATACATTAAACCTCATTTGTTGGGGGTTTGTATCTGCATTACTGTGACACTTTGCGCTGCTTGTTATTGATGGGAACGGAAATTAGTGTTTTTGTTTTTTTTTTCATCCCCCATTTTATTTCAGTTTTTGGTGTGCAACTCAAAGCGTCTGTTTGAACTGTCACACAGGACACCTGGTCTGTTTTGCCTTCACATTTCACTATTGCCCACTTTTCCCCTCTTCTCCTACTATTTCAGAAAAATGGGTGGTTGAATTTCAAATGCTTCTAAAACCATGAGACCTGAAGGAATATTTTAAATTTCAGTGGTGAAATTGGGGACTGAATAACATGATTCATGCTGTTATTCTTAATTTAGTTTTGATGAATTATTTTATATATGAAGATATTTCTCTTATATCAGGTAAGATAAGAAAAATTGGTGTTTGACTGTGAACATTCACATTTGGAAAAAATGGAGGAAAAAAATCAAAGAAATTTACAAAATAAAAAAAAATCACTAAATGATTTTGTACTTTTTGTCTTTTGAATTTGTTTTCAGATTTTGAAGGGAAATTTCACTTTTTTTGTAGATTATTTGTAGAGAAATGTACAAACGCCGGTTTCACATGGTGAATGCAAACAGATTTCATATCTATATCCAGACTCCCCATCGAACATATGTATCTCCTGAGTATGGCTATGAAATTGAGTATTGTAAAATAGTGACCAGTCTAGTCTAAATCGGTTTATTTGATGTGTGTGTGTGTGTATATATATATATATAAATTTTTTTGGGTTTTTTTTTTTTCTCCCCTCACCATGTATCACTCCACCATAGGTTTAGTTTGAGGTTAGAATCTTCCAAAAAACTTTTTTCTTTAGAACAAAGCACTTCTTCAAGCCCACTCTGAATTAATCGTTTAGATCTTTATGCCCAAACTGTACGTACATTTTTAGAATTCCCCTTGTGACTGTTTCTTATACTCAATGCTGCCTTGTGGAGAGGGAATACTTTTTATTTATTTATTTATACACACACTTATTTTTATAATATATATACATAGATGGCAAAGAAGTTTGTGGATGACAGTTATACAGAATTGTTTTTCAGTTTATTAGAAGTATTTGCACATGAAATTGTGAAGCGTAAAAGCATAACATTCAAATCTTTACATACATTTTTCAGTCAAAACACACAAGGGGTTCCTGTGACCCATTATAAAGAATTAAATTCATTTCACTGTTAATTACCAACAAAGCATTCATTTATATGTAACTGAGTGCAATAAAAGTGTAAATGTGAATAATTCATTTTAATAGTGTACCTGAAAAGCAAATTAAAGTGAAAGCCTGTTAGAATAATATTAATTACAGTTTTAATAGCTAAGCTGAGTAAAAGTTAATGCTTTTACACTTACAATTTTGCCAGCTTTGTGGGGCTTTAATGACACTCATGATTAGTCTCAAATAATAAACTACCTTTGACAGTCTTGCTAATCTGCATTCAGTATAATCTGTTTATGAATTGTTTTATATAAATACCTTGCCTACTTAAAGTGTAGCCAATCAGTGCAAGTACAGATATCCCATTTTTGTTGAGACACTTTTATTCAAAGAAACTATGTACACTTTCTCCCAAACGTTTCTAAATTGTTGCATATTGTATAGGTAGGTAGGAGTCTCATTTACACATTTTGCACCCACTCCCATTATAGTCAAACAGTCAAAACATGGCATCCAATTTTTGCTTCAGCCTGCAACTGTGGGCTAACTTTGCTAACAAATAGCTGAACTGGTGGTCACCTAAATAACCCACAGATTCCATAAAAGGTGGTGGAGGTCAAGTGGTAGAACACTCACCTATACACCAAGAGCTTGCAGGTTCAAATCCCACCTCCAGCACTACCACCACTGGTTTCCTGAGCAAGACTCTTAACCCCAAAGTTGCTCAAGGGACCGTCCCCCTAATCAGAAAATGAAAGTCGCTCTGGAGATGAGCGTCTGATAAAATCTAAATCTAAATCTAAAAGCATATCACTGTGACAATCAAACCCCCTCCAGCTCTTCGTCAAGGTGGAGAAGTCTTGTTCATTTGGTTTAGAGTGTGACTTGTTGCCATTTTATAAAAAGAAATAAACTTGATCCAAGCATCAAATTCGGTGCAAAACCAGAGTTGTTAGAGGCACTTTAAACTAGATCAACACGTCTGCACAACCTTGATGAACATCTGGATGAGGTTTGCAAGACGTTTAGTGATCCAGTTTTACGGAACCTATTTGGGTGACTATTTACTAGTGTTACAGCATTAGACTCTCAGCTCTAGCTCTAAACTAAACAAGCAAAGATTGGACTCCATACATGTTTTGGCTGAACAAATATATCTGGGGTTATTGGTAAATTATGTGCATTTGTTTTTACAGCAAATTATCACACAAATGCCCACTCTAAATCTCAGAGCTGCTTCAGACTGGAAGACCCACAGACTTAACACAGTAATCCAAAAATCCAATTATTTAAACAATGAAAACGTCTCCCAATTTTTATTATAAACAATTCCACTATTATTCCTGCAGAAGTGTAAAAGTGGTGGCCATGGAACCGGGATCCAAAGTTTAGCTCCTAATGGACGGGCACCCTAAATGAGCCTGCCAACATGTGTGGAGACTAAAATGTTCTTAGTAAGTATGTCTCCAAGGGCATCTTTGGCTACATTAGTGGTGGTGTTAGAAATTTTGACAAACAAACCATTCCTTAAAAATGGTCTTGAAATTTATAAATCTCTTCCTAACTCCAAACAACCATGCTATTCCTTTGAAAGCATTTTGTGCATTTCCTACAGTTCATGATTCCAAATGTAGTCAAAGGCAGACATTTTTTTTTCCCAATTTTAGTGCTATGGTAACCTGGGTCATATATCAAGAAAACATAAATATCAATGTATAAAATGAATAACTATGTATATAATTTGCTGAATGATCTCATCCTAAATAAAAACTATTTTACACAGTATGTTATCATACCCCACTACTGCCCCTCCTAAAGGACTAAAAGCTGAAAGGTACTTTTTTGGAACATCAGTATGCATCACTATCAATATTCAAGTGTTGAAATGTGTGAATTAAAATGTCCTAATGAAATATTCACTCAATCAGTGAATCCCAGTCAAAGTCATCCTGGAACTCTTCGCTGTTGCTGTGGAGCTGCTTCATCGGGGGTCGACTTCTGGGTGTCAAAGCCTGCGCTTCAAGAGCTGGAAAGGACAGAAGTATCATGAGGTTTGGCCTAGAACACATCACTAGATAAATGTTTTTCCCTGAGCTTTCACCTCAGACTGCTTGGAATGACTTGTTTCACATTGAATGTATTTAACTTGTGGGAGGATAGCGCATGTGTATAATTTTATAGGGATCCAGTGTTGATTAAAAAAGGGGTTAAAGAAGGGAATTCACAAAATATACTAGAAGTGAGCAAAAAAGTGAAAATGTGAATAGTAACAGGCTCTTGATAGTACGCTCTCACCGTCGGCAGATGAAGGATGGCTGGCAGCAGGCTGGTTTTCCAGGTCCCTTTGTGGAATCTGACTTTGAGGGGTCAGAGATTTCCTAGGACATTGTAGAGGAGGTCCACCAGTACAGGATGGGAGCTGAGAGGGGAAGCTCATCGGTGATGGATGTGTTAAACTACCTAGAGTCAGAGGACTGGATGATTGCATGTTGCTTTGAGGCTGAGCTAACTGGTTCAGAGAGGGCATGCTGCCTGATGAGGAGCCAATGAGACCCTTCTGAGTGAAGAAACGGTTCAAGGAATCACAGAGTGAGTTGAACAGTGCAGGCTCCAACGCCCAGTCACAGAGTTCAGCCTGACGCATACTCTCCACCAGGTCTGAGAGACAGAGACAGAATTACTGTGATTTAATCTGCTATAAATTACAAATTCAACTTGGAAAAAAAATATCTAAAAAAGAAATACCACTTTAAAAAACTTAACTATTTTTTTAATTAAAAATTTTTTTTTTTTTTTTAAATTAAAGTTAATGACATCATGTGTTGATACCCAGGCTACTGGCTAAGGATACAGGTAAGATTGCTTCATAAAAAAACAGAACATTTGGGTTAAAAATAGAGCCATGAAAAAGTAATTTTCCTATTTGAATGGAAAATGAGGTTCCAAAATCAAAAATGCTAACCTCAGTTCATAGAGCTCAGTAGCTAACCAAGTCATTTCAGACAGTTTGTAAAGTTTTTCTGGATTTAGAAGTCAAAATAATGCCAATACTTTCATCTGGCTATGTGTTTTCTTTTTCTTTTGCTTTCCCTTACTTATCAGTCTTAATTTTTTTGAGAAAAGGGGGAGGTATAAAACTGTAGTTGGGAGATTTAGGTGTGTTAATCTTCAGCTAACGTTACCAGGGTGTTACCAAAGTGCCCTTTGATTTAATACTAAAATGTTTCCCTTAACGGTGAAAAAGTGTGTTATAACATTCTGGTTAAAAAGCCAAATAAACAAACAAATCATTGAATATTCAAAATAGAGGACATCCATCATGCACCCAGAAACAGCAAATAGAGTTTAATCAAAATAATAAGGCTCTTTTAGCCCACCCCATAAAAAACAGAAAAACTTGGTTAAGTACTGACCTGGATAACTGGTGAGATCAATGTTGGCCCAGTCTAGACTACTAGCAATCCTGAAACTCTCTCTCAAGGAGTCGGCATGACTGAACCAGTCGGCAGGAACAACTGAGGGGAAAAAAAGCATGCGACACTTGGTAGTGATAAGGTACAATAGTAAATGATGAACAAAATGTGTGGCCAGCTTCACAGTCATGAATATGTTCCAAAACTGTTTAAGTGTTCCAGGGCAAATGTGGCTGTGTATTTATTATATTAACTTAGCAGGAGCTCCCTTATCCTTTCCAGCTGAATCAGAAATGCACAACTAAAGAGTAAACGCTCTTTCAACTTAAGCATCAGTACTGACCTCCGATCAGCAACTGTTTAAGCTTTAGTGAGAGTTTCTGAATTAACACTGAAACATTGTTCCATTGTTCAGTACCAAAAGGAAGATCTCTACGACTTCAGAGATATGCACTGATTCGGTCCTCAATGTTGTTTATTATGTTTTAATCCCAGTTTGATAGTCCTCATAGAAAACCTACCCCTATTTTCCCATCATCAACATTTCAAACAAACTCAGAAGATAAGCGTAAGTTCACTGGTCGATTTGGATAATAAATGTCTTCATTTGTAGACATGACCTCTGGTTCAAATTTGAATGGGCAATTTTCTGCTAAAAAGCAATTTCACAACAACCCCATTCTAAATGACTTTGTTTATATCACAGGCACTGACATCAAACATTTGTTTCAATCTTCAGTGTGCAGTGTAATTAGGGAAGTGACGCTATTTCTGACAGTGTGAAAACCACAGCACAGCACACAGTGAACCACAACCATATGATTCTCTGAATTTAACCTATCTTCACAAAGCAGTGGACAGCCATATCCAGCACCCAAGGAGCAGTAATGGGGACAGTACCTAGCTCAAGGGTAACCCATGATCTTTGCAACCGTATTCCCTTAAAAAGAGGACACCACTGTCCTCAATTCCTGATTCCAAAATGTTTAAATCAGCAGTCAGCAAGAAGTCATATCAAGAAACCCTAAAGTAGAAGCGTACAAATGAACACTTGTATGCTTACCATTGTTGTGTAGCAGCCTGTCAGACTCCGAGTTAGCCTGTGGGTTCTGGTTAGAAATGAAAGTAGGGTTGGGGATGAGGCTGGTGCTATTGTTAGCTGAGAACATTGTGTGTTTGTTTTGGTTAGCAGTGGACCCTGAGTGTGTGTTTGGGTTAGCAGTGGACACTGAGTGTGTGTTTGGGTTAGCAGTGGACACTGAGTGTGTGTTTGGGTTAGCAGTGGACACTGAGTGTGTGATTGGGTTAGCAGTGGACACTGAGTGTGTGATTGGGTTAGCAGTGGAGACCGAGTGTGTGTTTGGGTTAGCAGAGAACACGGAGTGTGTGTTTTGGTTAGCAGAGAACACGGAGTGTGTGTTTGGGTTAGCAGAGAACACAGAGTGTGTGTTTGGGTTAGCAGAGAACACAGAGTGTGTGTTTGGGTTAGCAGAGAACACGGAGTGTGTGTTTGGGTTAGTGTTAGGGCAGGGGTGAGGTGAGAGAGGTGGCAGAGTTGGTGTGTGGAGTGGTGTGATGTCATGGGGTATTCCAAGCATATTGGCTGCATCTGCTGCAAGAGAAAGATTTTAATGTCAATAAAAACACTTAGACAATAAAATAGACAACAGACAATAAAATGCTTCTTTCTATAGGAAATTGACACAAAATATCCTTAGTTAAAGGTAAACAAGGCTGTTTACAAAGCATACTTCCACGTGTCAAAGTGTGCTTCCAAGTATCAAATTCTCAACAATGTTAGCACTAAACACATAGAAATGTCCTGACAGTGACTAACGTTCGCATTGAGTATTTTTCAGAAGTAAAGACTAGACCCTAACAAATGAAATTTTCTTCTATTAAACTTTGTTAATGATGGGTGCCTCTAAGTATTTTGCTTTAGTCTTAATAAAACAGTAGCTGTTTGGAGAGAGCTCTTGGGCTAAGTGAAAGTGACAACCCAGCACAGCACACAGTGAACCACAACAAAATTGGACCTCTGCATTTAACCCATACAAACACTGTGCAGCTATTGAAAGTGCCCAGGGAGCAGTGACAGGGACAGTACCTTGCTCAAGGGTACCTCAGGGCAACCTACTGGTGAGGGAATCGAACCCACAATCTTCCGATGTGGTGGCCAACTCCCTAACCACTAGGCCACTGCTGTCCCAAGAGAAAGAGAAGTATAGGTTAGTTATAACTAAGTGTAGGTTACTCATATTTTCAAATCACTTAGTTTCTTTAACTAAATGATTTTTTTTATGGATTGTAATATTATATCTTTTACAGTTTCAATTGCAGTTTTCTATTCAGTTTATGGTTTAAAACTTGTTTTGTTTTTATATTAAAAACTGAGACACAAATTGTAATTGTCATTTTCCCTGGTCTTAGATCATTTATTAAATCTTTTTTATTATATGTAATCTTGTAATGACGAGGCAGTTCTCATAAAAAGAATGAAAATGACACAGTAAGTTGAAGGTGCTGGAGAACAGAAACTGTCACTGCCTGAAAAAAGGAATGATAATGCAGAACTGATGAAATTTGGACACTCACACTGAGTGGTGACTCTCTCTCTCATAGAACGACAGAGTGATTGAAAGGAAGTATACAGGTCTGGCAGGTTTAGATCGGCGAAGGAGAAACGGAGAGGTTGCTCAACCGCTGGGACAGAGGCAAAGGTAGATGTGGGTAATGGGGCTGGGGGGCGCTGCAAGGAAAGGGAGAATGTTATGCTACATTTGCCGAAATCCAGATTTCAGGAATTGTTTAAATGAAAAATATTTTTAATGAAAGGTTTTGCCATCATATTGCAAGTTTACACTTCAGTTTACATGGGGCTAAATGGGCTACAAACTGTGTGCAGGTGATCAGTAAACAGACTTGCCTATGTAGTTTTGACATTATATGACACACAGTTATCTATACACATAGACTTATAGAGGCCACAGGGATAAAAACATTTCACTTTTGTAGACAATGGCCAAAAATTTAGAGACCACATATGCAGTTGGAACAGCACTAGAGTAATGGCTAAAGGAAATACTGTACATTTTTTTTTGTCTATCCAAATTACCCCTTTACTTTGAACACAGAAGCATGGATATTTTGTACCTTGCAGGGAGGCGGGGTCAGAATAGGTTTGGCGTCTGGTGGGAGTATGAGAAGCTCTGCTTGACTTACATGTGTCTCGTTCCCAGTGGATTGATTTTTTTCAGGAATCTGGAAGAGTAGAAAAGAAAAAAGTTATTACCATCTGTGTTCATTCATTCATAAGAAAATAAGAAAGCTTTGAAGGTGGTACCGTCTCCTCCTCTTCCTCTGTGGAGTGTGGTCGCTTAACTCCTCTGGGCTGAGGTTGCTCAGGTGGTCCATCCATGGTCCAATAAGAACCCTGAAAAATAGAGAGATTTAATTTGTGTGACACTATTAATGGTATAAAAATTTTAACTAAATAATTAAATTTAACAGAATTATAGTTTTATTATTATTTTTTTTTTTTTTTTTGTGATGGTTCTGCCAATTGCCCAACTAGTAGATTAGCCAAGACATGTTTTGGGCAACAGAGAAAGTGAAAGCATACCACCAGTGTAATCTGTATAGATCCAGTAAATTGATCATAAGCAACAGGATGTCAGCATGACTATTTTCCAGATAAACAGTATTGCAGATATTAAAAAGCCCACACGCATAATACCTAACACCAGTATAATGGCAGATTCCTCCGAATGTAATCTTTACATTGATATGTCTGCAAGATCAGACATGCAACATAAGCAGCATAACACACGCCTGAGCTGAATGACTAAAGCAGCTTTAAGCAATACTCTTTCTGAGTAGTCTGAGGTAATGTTAGATCAGGTTGTTGCTGAGGGAGCAAAAATTACAGAGATTTATGAATGGAACATGTATGATCTTTGAGGAAAACAATAGCCTTCAACTTAGGGTCAGTCTTTAGTCTAGCAGGTCTGTCAGGTCTTTTTTCTGCATTTAGACACCTGGGCCTTCTACAGAATTTGTAGCTTAACAGGATGAGCAACTCTAAAGGCCATTTAAGAGAGAAACATGAGTAACTTGGATGTAAAACTACATAAAGCACTGTTTTTTGCCATAGACTAAATTATGAATCATTCAGTACTTTTCTGTTGATTTGCACATTAATTCATTTGTTATCTCAAACGTATCCTGAGTAGAGTCACTAGTGGTACAGGAGCCTATGCGAGTACACATAAAGCAGGAAAATACCCTGGACAGGTCGCTAGTTACAGGGCAGACGTACACTCAAGATCACACCTCAGGGGGGTTTATCAGTTTAGTTTTCCAGTCTGCCTGAACTGTGTTCACAGTCTTTGAACTGTGAGAGATAACCGGAGCAACTGCAGTTAGCCCAAAGCCGACAAAGGGACAACAAGCACATTTCCTACAGAAAAGATCCAGGCCACCTTGCACTTAAATCGACTCTTTAAATGATTAAAAACTAATAATTTTAAATGATTTAATATGAATTAAACACAGCTGATTCAAGCTTTGTATTGCTATTAAATGCTGGTCTTATCAAAATGATATACCAATACTAATACTGGAAATAAATACCAGGATTTACAGGCTATTAATAGTTGGGGTGTGATCAATATGAGTCAATGATGAATCAGTTATTGGTGGTGTAAGTAAAAAAGTGGAATTTGTGGATCCCTATACCCTTGTACTAATAAACTCTGTCAGTTTTAACATTTACAGCATCTAGCAGATGTTCTTATCCAGAGCGACTCCCCATTCCTGATTACAGGGACAGTCCCCATGGAGCAGCTTGGGGTTAAGGGTTTTGCTCAGGAACTGAATGGTGGTAGTGCTGGGATTCGAACCTGCGGCTTCTCGATCTGTAGATGAGTATCCTACCACTAGACCACCACCACCCCGTTAAGATATGTCACAAAGTGTCAAAAAACGCAAGTCTATTAGACACAGTTTGAGGAAAGCATGTGATGACTGAGGCATGCAGTTGGCACAATGCTAACTGGAGGGACATAAACTTCAATTGCACTACAGTAGTCAAGACAACAGGGTTTACATTATAAACATCTGGATTCTTGTAGGGAATGATATCACCTTTCCAGGGTCATTCTGTGGTCTTGGAACTTTCCGGAAGCACTTGTTCAGGGAGAGATTGTGTCGAATTGAATTCTGGAGGAGAAAACCCAACAACAATCAGATGTGAGACCAAATATTATTATAAATAAAACTTAATGTATGTTAATGTTTAGAACTTTGGAATCAGTTGTAATATTTTAAATGGTAAAAAAACTTATTTGCTTGCAGACCAATATATAAAATAATCCTAACCTGCTTGTTCTGTCCAAGTACTCTTTCAGCTTTAAATTATTAGTAGAAAGCCTAGAAAGTTGTGGAAACTGTGGAGGATTCCAAAACAACTGAAGAACCTCAGGATTTCCAATGATTGTCCAGATTAAAGTCCTTATAAAATATCTAAATTAATCTCTAATCAAATAAATTACCAGGAAGCTCCAATTAAGTTTGAATCAAGAAAAAAATTATTCAGAATTAATAACCAATGTAATATATTAATGTATATTATATCATGTTTCATAAAAGCTTATTATTTACAAAATCTTAATTAAATAACCTTAGTTAAAATTAATTGAAAAGTACTGCCATTTCATTTAAGAGATATGGAGGTTTTTTTTAAATCAGATTTTTAGACAAGTTTTCAATTTATGAAACTAATTTTCATTAAAATTCAAATAAAAATGAGAATAATCAGGTTGACAAATAAGAAGGAGGGAAGTTGTTCTTAATATGTAACATCACGTTTAGGACGGGTTGGGATTCTGTTGTTTAAATTACATCATAAAACCCTATTCTGACTAATTCATGATTGTCATGTTTGTAACTTTTCTCCTTTACCTTCCAGCCTCTTCCTGCTCTGCAGTAGAAAGGGAACGTGTCACTGATCCACGTGTAAATGTCATTCAAACTCAGCTTCCTCTCAGGGGCAGAGCTTATCGCCATGGCGATTAGGGTGGCATAGCTGTGAGGTGGTTTTCCCTTGGAATTTGATGGAGGAGAGGGCGACGGGATGGATGGAGGGATGGCTGTATCTCTCTCTTTCCCCCTCTCTCTCTTTCTCTCCCCTCTCTCCTTCCCAGAACGCAGGGTGCTGACCCCAAGCTGAGGGAGCCAGTCAATGCTGGTCAGACTGGAGTCCAGTTCTGATGTCATTCTTGAGAAAATGGCTGGTGCACTGGAAAGAATAGAAAGTTATGTAAGCGTGTGTTTATGTACAAGCTATTCACACCTGCAGGTGTGTATTCTGATCTTAATTCTATTAGAACTTTATTCTGATATTCACTTCATTTTTTTTTTCTTTTATAATGTGATGTGGTTATATTTTAAAATTATAAAAAAGGTTTATTCATTAAGGATGTGCCTAAACACGGGGCAGCGGTGGCCTAATGGTTAAGGACTAGGCCTTATAGAAAGGTCATGGGCTCGAATCCTGGACCAGTCAGTTGTCTTGAGCCTCGAGTAACTTGTACCCTTGAGCAAGGAACCGTCCCAGTCACTGCTCCCTGGGCGCTGGATATACACACTGCTGCACGGTGTGTGCATGAGTTAAATACAGAGGACGGTTCACTCTGTGCTGCGCGTTCGCGATGGCAGTTAGTCACTTTCACTTCACTTTCACTTCACCATAGAGGAACCGTGGGCATCTGCTGATAGATCACCATTCAAAAAAAAAAAAAATGCAGAAATAGGGGACAGACCCTTCTGGAGTAAAAGCTGAGGGAAGTCACTGGCCATGAATTCTGCCTTATTAATATTTTTTGTTAAGTTAAATAACCAGTTTGTAGAGTGTTTTGCTTTGCAAAAGCACGTTCTCTGTGGAGGACCTGCTATTAGACTCTATTAAAGCGAGTGTTTGTATTAACAGGCAGGATTTCATGAGAAGTGATCGAGCATCCCTAATGTTGACGTTTTTCATCTCTGACTGCTGAACCAGGTGAAGGGCTCCTGGTTTCCCCATCACTCCTCCAGGGGTAGAGTTACATTCTTTCCACATACACTCAAATGTAATGAGAGACAGACAGAGAGACAGACAGCGCGCTTACCTCTCTCCTGTCAGCAGGCCCCAGGCTTCCCAGAGTCTAATGTTGTCATCTGTCGCGCTGCGGAGAAACTGTCCGACTCTTTATTTTCTCTTCCTCTTTTCTCTCTTCCTCTTTCTTGTCGCTCCTTCGCCTCCCATCCAAACAGGTGGCAGCGTTTGAACGGTTTACACTTTCGTGCGCGATATTTGTTTAAGCCAAAAGGAGGGGGATGAAAAAAACTTCCAGGAAAGTTCTTCCTTTTTCTCACCCTCCCTTTCTCTGCTCAGACGTCACTCTCTACTCTCTACCCTCCTCCTCCTCCTCCTCTCCCTCTGACGCCTTCGTTCCTTCTTTCTTTGACCACTCCTCCACTTCCCGCCCTGTCTCCGCCCATCTCTAATGGCCACACCCCCTCCGCTGCTCTCCAGGAAGTGTCTCATTCCGGAATAGTGAACTGCATTAAAATGTCCAAAAGTATTCAGACATGTCTTGCAACTGCTGTTTAAAATCCCTGGTAAGATTCACTGGTAAGAAGTTGCCAGATTCACTGCAGAGAAACCTGCATTGTGATGTCTTTACTGTGGTGTTTAATGTAACCCAGTGGTCACTTATCCAACACCAATATTGACTTTGTATTCACTTCCCAGATCCATCAGTGAACCTGCCCGTGGAACTAATCTAAACTAAATCTGTTTTTTTTCAGGGAGCCATTTACTACTTAGACAAGTTTATCAAGAGGTACAAAGCTAATTCACTGTTTATTAATTAAATATGCAGAAAAGGTGCACTCAATGCATCATGTTCTCCATGTGTGTGAATGGAATAATAGTAATAATAATAAGTCTTTGCTCAACATGAGCAAGAGCAGAGGAACAGTATTCTCTGGAGTGATGGACCACCATCCATTACCTGCGATGCTGAAGGACTTTGTGATTCAGGACTAAATGTCCAACATTAGCACCTGTATAGTAATCCTACCATTACCTTCTGTTAATGCTATACTGTCTCATTTAAATGACCTAAAATATTTTCTATACATTTTGAATGTATTAACATGTGTTTTCTAGGAAAATGACTTGTGTTCATTATGCTTTCACAGAGGTTCCAGCCTTGCTAAAAAAGTGAAAAACAGCATTTTTCTGTAGTGTCATATTGTAATAGAGAAATCATAATACATTCTAACATCACATCCTTGCCAGACTCTAAATTTAACACAATTCTTCCTTTTATGGTGCACTGCAAAGGTTCTGCAAGATTTTTTTTTTAAATACATGAGTCCAAAGTCTAAAATACATGGCTTCCTATTGGTATTCTAAAATAGATGGCTTCCTATTGGTCATAATGTTAGGGTGCAAAAGCTGTAATTTCCCTGACCTGTGTAGTGCACTAAACAGGGAGCCATTTGTCATTCAGTTAAGCCACAAGTCTAGAGAATCTATTACATTGTACTAGAGAAATGTAATAGATTGTACTGTCTAGTTTCTCATTGGACTAGAGAAATTAGGGCAGCGGTGGCCTAGCGGTTAGGGCGTTAGCCGTATGATCGGAGGATCGGGGGTTCAAACCCCTTCCCAATAGGTTGCCCTGAGGTACCCTTGAGCAAGGTACCGTCCCCATCACTGCTCCCCGGGCGCTTTCAATAGCTGCCCACTGCTGCACAGGTTTGAGTGTGCATGGGTAAAATGCAGAGGTCCAATTTCGTTGTGGTTCATGTGAAATTAAACCTTGGCATTTCACCCATACACACCTTTGCAGCAGGGGGCAGCTATTGAAAGTGCCCCGGGAGCAGTAACGGGGTACGGTACCTTGCTCAAGGGTACCTCAGGGCAACCTACTAGTTGAGAGAATCGAACCCATGATCTTCCAATCCGGGGCAACTCCCTAACCACTAGGCCACCGCTGCCCCATCATGGTCAAATCATGGTCTTCTTGAAAGATGTACTTTTTCCTAAACCACTGCTTGAAGAAAATGTCTTCTAAAAACTGGCAATAGATTTGGGAGTTGATTTTAAGTCCATCTTCAACCCAAAAAAGTCTCAACTATCTCATCTTTAATAATACCAGCACGTACCAGTACCCCATCTTCACCTCACTGGCATCTGAGTCAAAGTGGAGCTCGGTTCCCTTTACTGATCTAGCCACGGACCCTCCCCATCCGGTCCGTATTCACATCTCATATAGGATCTCCTTAGGCCACACCCTCCCTCATAACACAAATCCACATCAACTGATATGCTTAAATCTAGTTAGCATTCAAACTTATACAGCTTGGAGTTGGAACATAGGCGTAGAAATGATGATATGCTCACAATACCCATTTGCCTAATGAATGTGCACAGAGTGTACATCCAATAGTTTGTGTCAGCTTTATAAAGTGCAGAATGAAGTTTAACCAGCCTGAGAGACGTTTTTGTGGATCTGCAAAAGAGATATGGGTGACCCCTGGGGTCAGTGTTAATTTTGCTGAAACTTCCTTTAAAGATAGGCCTACATTATTAATTTTAGATTTGTTGGATTGTTAAATCATATGCTTCAAAACACCCAAGAAATCTCATGTTGTGACTGGTTAGTCTGATCAAAGCACACAGTAATCAACACAGTGATTGGTTGGAGGGTCTATTGTGGTCTACCAGGATTTATAGACAATACAAAGTTCTGATTTGTCATTGCTATGTAGTCTGTGCATTCCTATAGTGAGCTGAAGAAGGCCAGGAGCCCTGTGTCTGGAGATGGATGAGCCAGGAGCTTTTGGATCTGTGTGCAGAAACAAGAAACTTTTGTAATTCAATATATAAACACATAGCACAAAAAAACTCAAGTGTAAAGACCTGTTTACACTCGGCATTAAAAAGAGGATGTTGCCAATTTACACATTTAAAACACTCTTAGGAAGCTTTGCTTTGTCTATGAAGCTCGTGCCTCTTTGAAGTTGGGGTGCTTGGCATCCTGCACCAGCTGCAGCAGGACTCCCTCTGTGGTGGTAAGAAAAGCTCCGCTCTGCTTCAAACGCGACAAAGCAAACAATCGGTCCGTCTGACTGTGGGAGAAGCACAACATCAGCTCATTTATCTCTACCGTTAAGGGACTGGAGCCTGTATTAATGTAATGAAAAACTATAACGCAGGACGTTAAGGGTTACCTTCGAGACGAAACAGCGTCCGCAACAACGTGCACCTCCATACCTCTCTCTAGCAGGTCGTAGGTCGTACACTTCCAAGAAAAAGCAGAACATAGATTTTATAACTCTGACAAGCATGTGTTAAAGGAGACCTACGGCATTTTTCAACCTAATCTTGACCTGCTGAAGTGTACAGTCCGTTATGATGGAAGATTATTTCAGCATGTGTGTCTGAACTGAGCAGCAAACCACTTATAATAGAATCCAGAAGCAGCACTAGGAACAACTACTTGAGTTTTCTAATATCCTCAATGATTAGTGAAAGCTAGACAAATTCTTCCTTCTAGAAAAGTTAGTCACTTTTACAGGTTTACTGCCTAATCTCTTCTGACTGAACATGTCACTTGTACCCAAGTTTTGTACTAGTTATGCTCTGGATGTGCAGCCCCCCCCCAAATCTGGGAACTCTTTATATGAATAGTTCAGTCAGTAATTCTTATACTGCTGAAACCTATAGTTAAGATTCTAATGATATTCTAATGATGACTACACGCTGCCATTTATGTAACACAATAATGAATGGTGGAGCGAGTCTTTTACACAAGAAACAAGAACATATATTTATAGTACCGCAATGCAAGCTTGGGCCTCAATGCCACAGAGTATGGCCTGCTTGGGGTTTCCCAGGGCTTTCAGCTCATCCTCCACTGTGTCTGTTAGCATAGAGAAGCGGGTTTTGGTGTGGGCTTTCAGTCCATCTGCTCCCAGCTCAGAGACGGTAGGGCCTAGGCCTTTAGGGTATTGCTCAGTCAAAATCGGAGGAATACCCAGGACCCGACAAGCCTGCAAGAAAGCAGCTGAAACTTAACACTCATGTGGAGATTGTGGTCTTGGCTGATTGTGTCAACAAAGCATGAACTAATGTAACTCAGTCGACTGGATTTCAGAAACAAATGTAGATTTTGTATAAAGGCTGAGTTTACTTATAACTTAGAAATATGGGTAGAAACATTCTTTTCACAGTGTCAGGGATTAAGCAGAAAATAGATGGTGTGGTGGAAAAATAATCACAAACAAAAAACAGCTTCTCACAATGAAGGTCATCATTCAAATCAGCATTTTCCCCCCCACAATGTAAAGACAGAAAATGGTTGCAATCTTCTTTAATTAGCATGAGAGCTTTTAAAAGGACAGAAGTAAGAATTGGAGTCAAGTAGCATTCGTTGCTGGAGAGACAGACCTCCCGAGCAGAACTAGTTTTCTGCTCGTCTTAGTACAGGAGTTTTTATTGATTCTATTAGCAATCATTCAAATTAGAAATGAGATTAGATTAGATTAGAAATCAGAGTGTATAATGTTTATATACATTTCATTAAATTTAATACCCTTGGCATTGCAGATATATGCATCCAGCTGCTGTGGGATTCCTCTGTTGGTGATCAACATAAAAGCAATCTAATAGCTCCAGATTGTGGAGTTTGTTCAAACTGTTTAATAAACTGACCCTGTTAACTGATTTGATAACCAAGCTGTTTCATTGAGAAAGTATATTTAATCAATATTTTGTAAACTGAGTAGTAGATCTGAACTGATTAATCGTGACAGTCCATGTAAGAAGTATGGACCAACAATGATAGCTTAATCACGCTGAGGTCAACAAATAATAGCTTTAAATAAATATTATCTTCATAGAACAGGTGTTAAGATGACCAAAACTTAAATCTGGAACTCTTGAACAGCAGACTGTTCATGCAATGCTGAGTTACTTCACTAAAATATCTGCATTTTACTCCATTTGCTGCAATCTTTAACACATCGAATAAACAATTCATTTCTCTGGTACACATGCTCTCAATGTCTACATTTTATGAATATGCATGTATCTGCATCAATGCAGCTGTATTCAAGTTTATGAATGTATCTCCTTTGGCTCAATAACATGCAAGTACAATTGATGGATCTGTGCTTTTCATTTCAGCTTTAACTTCTGCATGGGAATATAGTGATTAAGGCAGTGTTTCCTCCTTTTCAACCTTATTCCCTTACTTTCTAATTCTCATTTCACTTTTGATTTATTTTCATTCTCCTGTGTTGATTCAAATCATGAATGGCTTTTCTGTTGCTCACAGCTCTCACTTTGGAGCTTTAGTGCTTTATTTCAGGCCAAAAATGGTACCAAAAAAAAAAAAAAAAAAACAGATCAAAAGACACTTCTGTTCTTATGCTGTGATGTGCTTGATGGAGCTTCTGGACCTGAAACATTGCTTTTTGCTACTTTTCTTCAGTTTTACTTGTACTGCAGTTTAGGCTACTCCCCCCACTATTGAGTAGGCCTATGCACTTGCACCATTTATAAAACAGCTTAAAGATGACATCATGATGTAAGATGAGGTGGTAATATTATTACCTGTAAAACTCTTGCTGCATTGCTCACAATGTTGGTGAAGTGGAAGATGGTTGATCGAAACTTCTCTTGCATATCGCACAGCAGCAGCACTGAGCCCTGAGACGAGAGTCTTCCTATTCTTGACACTAAAAGAGATTGTTCAGTTCAGTTCCTTGAACATCTCCCTCACCCTGTGTATAGTCACATCATCATCTTTTTCTTTCAGCTGCTACCGTTTATGGGTCGCCACAGCGGATCATCAGTTTCCATTTCCCCCGTCTTTGTCTCTGCATCTACCTCCTTCAAACCAACCACCTGCTTGTCCTCTCTCACCACGTCCATAAACCTCCTCTTTGGTCTTCCACTTTTCCTCTTTCCTGGCAGCTCCATCCTCAGCATCCTTCTCCCAATATAATCCTCATCTCTTTTCTGGACATGTCCAAGCCAACACAACCTTGCATTTACATTTGTGGCATTTAGCAGACACTCTTCTGCAGAGCAACTTCCATGTCCTAATTACAGGGACCGCCCCCCTTGAGCAATTCAGGGTTAAGGGTCTTGCTCGGGGACCCAGTGGTGGTAGTGCCAGAGGACCTGGGACCTCTTGAACCATAGGTCCATTGGCAAGTATCCTACCACTAGACCACCGCCACCCTAACTTTGCACCCAAAACCTGAGCTATCCCTCTAATATATTCATTCTTAATCCTGTCCATCCTCATCACTCCCAACGAAAATCTCAGCATCTTCAACTCTGACACCTCCAGCTCCGCCTCCTGTCTTTTCTTTGGAGCCACCCTCTCCAATCCATACAACATAGCTAGTCTCACTACTGTCTTGTAAACCTTCCCCTTTACTCTTGCTGGTACCCGTCTGTCACAAATCACTCCAGCCACTTTTCTCCACCCATTCCGACCTGCTTGCACTCTCTTCTTCACCTCTTTTTCGCACTCGCCGTTACACTGAACTGCTGATCCCAAGTATTTAAGCTCCTCCACCTTTGTCACGTCTACTCCCTGCATCCTAACCACTCCATTTTCCTCCCTTTTGTTACAGTCACATACTGTTGTGTATAATATTCCTTTCTGTAGTGTTGTCAATACACAACAGAACTCAAGGGGCACTTTAAAGGTGGATTTTAACAAATTGTCAAATTATCTGCATAATTAGGTAAGACTCAAAGAGTCATTTAGAGAAGTTTGGTGGAAAATGCTCCAAATTGTTTCAGCAGTGGTGAATTGAACCAGAAACTCTCCACTGAAAGATCCTTCTCATTAATGTATTTTATGAAATGATTATGAATATCCAATTTTACCATCATCACCATTACACATAAGACATTTATGTTGCTGGTTCCTTTCCCCAGCACTGTATAATTATTTAGAAAAGGAGTTGGCACGTTTTTCACCAATTAATTATTCTTTCACATTCCAGCCTCAATGACTTTTAACGTCAAGCACTGAACTGTGCAGAAAAAAAAAAAAATCAACGGCATTTCTCTTTAGCCAGTATAAACACTTACTCTCGCCAGTGGAGCGCGATCCTCACTGCTGACTGCGAAACTGGGTTGAAGGGCAGTTCATCAGCACTAGGCTGGTTTTGTAGGTTACTCTGTAAAACCTAGAGGAAAGTCAGTGAGGTTAACGACAAAAAAAACAGGTCTCCTTGTCCAGTTCCGTAGGAGGGTAAAGTTACTGATACGCAAAATCTCACTTGAGCACAACACAGTTACCCCTGCGTCTGATAGACACCCACCAGCAGTGAACCAATCAGACGCAAACACAAATGATTGACAGCTCCAACAACCAATCGGATTCACACTGGTTAGTGTTTCGCCTCAATGTAGCACATTCAGGACGTTCCGTTCCACGTTAAATGGGCCCGACGTTACATTCTAGTCAGGATGCAGCCATAGCACAATTAAAGTTGTCACTGAGAGCTGGGATAAGAGCGTGACGCTGAAAGCAGACTGTTAGACACCAAACATCTGGTGTGTTCTTTAAGAGACACTTTATATCACAGAGATCCAATCAAAAGAGAGAATGTGAAAGCGTTCCAGACCCCGCCGTGGTAAACTACGCAAACACCCACTAGGGCGCGCTGTTGGAGAAACGCTATCCGTTCCCAATTCATCAGCTTTAATGCCATTCTTTCTTCCTCGGTGCAAAAATAGTCTTTTAACCGACATAAAAATAGTATAATCTTAATTTATTGGCAGATATTTTCGCGCAGTTTTGATGGGAGACTCCCTCCCTTGAATGTGAAATTGCCCCGGAAGCAATTGGCCATTGACCTTAGCAGCGCGCACTGTGTATTTGGCCTAAGCTGGGACTTTACTGTGTATTTTGAAAGGTTTCTTTTTTTCTGGTGGTCTGTGCGAAGAAGAAAAAAAAATCTGCTGTGGCAATTTGACCAATGCTGGAACTTGAATGGACCCTTAACACCAGGAGCGCCTCGGACTCCGCTGGGCGCCGTTAATTCATCACACGTTCACCGAGGCTAATGCTACCCTTTGTATCGGTCCGGGGGCTACGCTAGCTTCAAGTCCGCCTTTCTGTCCCTGCTTTGCTCGTCAAACACCTTTCCTGCGTTTTTGTGCCTGTTTTTGTGCATTTTGTTCACTTTGAACTTTGTACAGCGCTTTTTACCGACTTCTGGGCGCCGCTCAACTGCTAGCAGCTTGTTAGCTGGCTAGGCACCGCTAGCTCTCCCCTTTTTTCGCTCGCAAGCGTCGTGTTGGAGTCCGACAGCGAAAAATGTCCGATTTTGACGAGTTTGAGAGACAGCTGACCGAAAACAAACAAGGTAATGTAAAGCGAAAGGACTTCGAAGTAAGAAGTCATTGGCACTTTGGGGGACTATGTCGTTATATCTGCTAGCAGGGTGAAGCATCATCTCATATGTCGTCGTTTGGGCATTTGGAGCCCCAATGTCTCCAAAAAGCCTGAACATCCACATTAACTTGCATCAAACAAGCAGGATCTTTACAGGGTGGAAAAATGAATGACAGAGAAATCTTCAGTCGTGGTTTTGCACTGCTGTTTAGCTGCAGAGCTGCTCTGTTTGCATACATGGTGTTGCGGTCTCTTGCTGTCTGGACAGGCAGCAGTGAGTGTGTGTTATTTGCTTAAAGGAAAAACGATCCCCAGGTGTACCGAAATGGTAGTACTGGTGATATAGATCATCGATTTATTTACACATTTATTTAGGGATTTAACGAATAGAGATGATTGATTCACCTCTCCAAACGAGAAAAGGCAAAAAGCGACTGAATGTGCTTTGCATAAACCTGTTCATTAGAGGGTCCAACATTAGAAGACTGCAAAGGCTTTATACTATTTCAGTTTTTCTGACTATTAAATACATTATAAAAATGTAAATCAACCTAAACTGTTCGCGATTGAAAATGAGGGCCCCTTTCTTAAAATCTTTTGATCTGAGAGCAATGATGAGCAATACATGTTGCACTGTTCTGCAATAGAAAACAACAAACAGGGAGTTTTTTAAAAAATAAAACGTCTTTACTAATAAAACATTTACTGCACTGTATCTGCTTAAACAGTCCTCCTCTCCTTTTACAGAGATGTGCACATAATGACTGTTAAAGTGCCAGACTATATCTGTGACTTTCTCATACAAGGATTTAAGCACACTGGTTTACAGTGTGTGAAACATTTTTTACTAATATTTTAAGCATGGCATTACTGATTCTATTGGTGCTATTCTAAACTTAATATGTCAGTTTGCACTGTGAATATTTCTTGGTGTTTTTTATTTAGATACTTCCCATCCCTGCTTGATATGAAAAGCATGTTGTCAATGTTATCTAATTTGGAAGACTGTAAGGAAATCCTAAATTCTGCTTTTGTCCTCCCAGCTGACAGAGATAAGGAGAATAAGCACCACCGGCGCAGCAGCTCAAGGAGTCGAAGCAGAGACCGGGACAGGAAGAGGAGAAGCAGAGAGAGGAGAGGCAGCCGAGAGCGCCATGGGGACAGTAAGGACCGCAGACATCGAAGGAGGTACAATTTAGTCTACCGAATATTTCATTAAAACTTTTATTTTAGACTGACCTGACAAACAGCATTAATTTATGTGGGCTGCTTTTTAATATTACAACTTAATGGCAAATAAACAGCCAATATATATAATTATTATTATTATTATTTTTTAAGTCAGTCCAGGCAATAGTACTGCAAAAATTGCATAAAGTTTTTCTTTTCCTTTTGGTTGTAAGCATTGTGTAACTTGCATGCCTCTCACTGTGTCTCCCACCTCTCTACAGTCGCTCTCCACATCGTGAAAAGAAGAAGATTAAAGTGAAAAAGTACTGGGATGTTCCTCCTCCTGGTTTTGAGCACATCACGCCCATGCAGTACAAAGCCATGCAAGGTGACTGTCCACCCACCCCCTTACCCCTTCCCTTTTCATAGAAATTTAAGCCTTTTTTATTTCACAAAAAGATCAAGGGTTACAGCAGCAACAAGTACCTCAATGAACACTTATGTCATCATAGCTGTAAAATGATGGAATAAACAAAATACAGGGAGGTGAAATGGCAAATATTGTAACATTACAATACTTGAAGACCTTTTGACATTATGAATCGCAATATATCTATAATTTGCAAAACAATTACAATGAGAATAAATGCAAAACAGGAGTGGAACATTAAAAAAAAAGCTGTAAGAACAAGGAATTGCTACAAAAGCAATGATGTGATCAAGTCATAATTCTTTGGTCTATGATAAAATTTTATTGCTGTTCTTTAGATTTTATGACACAGCAGGTATGGTGATTCGATTCTACGATAGATTGTCATTTATTTTCCCCCTTCAAAATGTATAATAAAAACTATGGAAAATAACAACTCAATTCATCTCACTTGAATCTTCCCGTTTAATTCCTTTCCAATTTCCGCTGTGACGCAAGAGAAGAAAGATGTCTTGCGCCATCTTGTGGACTTCAGAAGCAATGTTATCAGAGTGGACGTATGTACCAAAACAAAAGTGCATTAAAGAAATGTATAAAATATATCAATCAATTAAACATCTACACTTGGCGCTGCTGTATCAATATAACATTGTACTGAAATGCATTATATTGAGATTTTTCTATTCCTCAGGGCCACATGCAGTGTTTATTTCTTTTTAATAATTCACTGCTTGCAAGAACATACATTAAAGAATGATCAGGAGGAATTGAACAGTTTTTTTTTTGTTTGTTTCTTTTTTTTAAATAAATGAATCAAATAAATGATGCCAAAATGAAATGGTATCCAATTTGCAACTTGTTTCTGTGTAACTTGTGTTTACTGGTTTTGGTTACAGGCTATGATTTGATCATTTCTATGATTCATGATGTTCAGTGTTTTAAAAGTGATACCTGTACCCATCATACAGTTATTAAATAGTACTGTAATATAATTTCTCACAAGAACATTTCTTCAAACAAAATGGTTTGGGTTTAGAAACATACTTGGCTCATCATCCTCTGTGTTCTGTTTTCAGCTGCTGGTCAGATTCCTGCCACTGCCCTTCTTCCCACGATGACCCCTGAGGGTCTGGCTGTGACACCCACTCCTGTTCCTGTCGTGGGAAGTCAGATGACCCGTCAGGCTCGTCGACTCTACGTAGGCAACATCCCTTTCGGAATCACGGAAGTATGTATTGCTGACTTCACTTCAACCATCTGAGTTCACCATTTGAGTCTCTGTGAAATAGTATGAGAACCAGATGTTAAAGCCAACTGCTTTGGGCTATGGAGCAATGGAATCATGTTATTCAGCGTGATGGAACTCTTTCATTCACATTTGGGATGAGTTGGGAATGGAACTAATCATTTAAGATCATCACCTCATGTCACTAATTGTCTTGTGGTTGCAATCAAGACAGTGGTCTACCTTTTATTTGATATCCTTTTGAGCAAAACTGCAAGAAAAAGCAGGAACAAACTCCTTTATTTCAGGAAAAAAGCTGCTTGGGTGGTGTTTGTTACTACTCATCATAATTAATGTGCCACACACTTTACATTTATATTCTTGTTGTCACTGTTAAGTATTTGCCCTGTTGTTACTATTGCTGATATACTTTCTGAATAATTTTCAGATTCTGATTTGAAGATCTCCTCTTTTACAGGAGTCTATGATGGACTTCTTCAACGCTCAGATGCGGCTGGGAGGTCTGACTCAAGCTCCAGGAAACCCAGTGCTCGCTGTGCAGATCAACCAGGACAAAAACTTTGCCTTTTTAGAGGTATGCATGCACTCTCCTTTTCACTGCCAAAAAGCCCATATTCTGGAAGATTGTATCTTCAGCATCGCTAGGTAATGTAATTACGCCTTAATCTCCTACCTTAAATGTTTGGCTTGCATTTAATACCAAGCTGACTGCAGGATATTTTTTTTCCCCTATTTAAAATAGTTATGAATGTATGAACATACACCTTTGGTGCAAATTTAAAGTAGTATATTTTAGTCATTTTTAAACTCAACCTTTTAAGCTACTCTTGGACTTTTTGACCATATTTTACGTGTGAGGGGTATTAGAATTTAACTAAACACCTTTTTTATAAGTGTACAAAACAAATTATTTTACATAAATTATGAAACATGTTGTTCATATGTTTTGTCATTGCTGCTTAAGAATGTAAAAAAATATTGCAGTCAGTGTTGAAATATACAGGATATTTCAAATAGTGGTAGATTTGCTGAAAAAATGCAGTTTTAATAAAGTATACAATTTGAAACATGCAAATGTAACCTATAGAGATCACATGTCAAAGGATTACTATAAATGGGTAATTATATATAAATAATTAGGTATTTAAATAGGTGTTTAAATACCTTGTGATGGCAAACGTTTAGATTTTCGAGTTCAATTATTTATTAATGATTTATTAAGGATTTCCAAAAGCTGAAATGTCTTCTTACAGTTCCGTTCGGTGGATGAGACGACCCAGGCTATGGCCTTTGATGGCATCATCTTCCAGGGTCAGAGTCTGAAGATCCGCCGACCACATGACTATCAGCCTCTGCCAGGCATGAGCGAAAACCCCAGCGTTTATGTGCCAGGTGAACTTTTGTTAGTGTGTCCTGCTGTCCCTTCAGGTCTGATGTTACAAGAAATACAACCCTTGGCCAAAATATTGGAATTCCTGCACTTGTTCACCCTGCTTTTTTACTTTGTAACAAACAAAACACAGATGATGCAAAACTGTTTTTGTTTAATATAATTCTAACAAAAAGGTTTGCAAAAGATATTGATTGTTCCCACTCAGTTGTGTGTAAAATTGGTGAAAGTATAAACAAAATGGAAAAGTTATGTATGGGAAGGAAAATATATGGGTGAACCATTAAAGATATCAATACATCAGATTTGAAATCTCAAAGCCAAATGCCTTGAAAATAAAAAAATGCTCATCAAAATAAATGAGTAGCATCAGAATTTGTATACACTCAAATATACACACTTATTCATATAAGTATGCTGTTTACGTCACTTGAATAATCAGGTATAATTATTATATTGTTGGTGTGGAGGTCAAGGCTCTCACTGTTGAAATTCTTTTCCCCCAGGTGTCGTGTCCACAGTGGTACCCGACTCTGCGCATAAGCTTTTCATTGGGGGCTTGCCCAATTACCTCAACGACGATCAGGTGTGTATCCCACAGCGATGACACAGCACCAGTTTTCTGTTGAATAAGTAGTGCTTATCAAAGAGTTGTATAGCCTGTAGTTTCAAATTGATCATACTCTTTAAGTTTTCATATTTTGGAACAGCAAGGCCAATGCTTTTGTTTTTGTTATGCAGTTAAGGTCTGGACTCTGTGGTGGCCAATCCATATGTGAAAATGATGACTCGTGCTCCCTGAGCCACTCTTTCACAATTTGAACTCGATGAGTCCCGGCATTGTCCTCTTGGAATAAGTCCATGTCATCAGGAAAGAAAAAATCCATTGATGGAAAAACCTGATCATTCAGTATATTCAGGTAGTCAGGTGACCTCAGGTGTGTGCATATTTTGGGCACATAAAGTTGTTGAACAGAGACCTGACCAACTAAAGCGACCCCAGAACGTAACACTGCTCCCACATGCTTGTATTGTAGGCTCTAGATATGATGGGTGCAATACTTCATTCACCGCTCTTCTTATGCTGATGCACCCATCACTCTGGAACTGGGTAACCCTGGACTCATCAGACCACATGGCCTTTTTACATTGCTCCAGAGTCCAATCTTTATGCTCCCAAGCAAATTTAACGTCATTTCTCAGGAAAGAAATGTGTAGTTCAATTCTCTTCGTACTGTGCACCTGCAAAGATCGTAACATCTTTTCCAAGACCACAGGAAACGCCTTTCGATATGGTTGTTTAAGATATGAGAAGCTACTCACTGCATCAGTTAGGGCTAGCGAACTTGTTTGCCAAATGAGATGTATTAAACACTGCAGTACCGGTGGATGACTTACCTATCTGCATAGTTAAATCCAGGTGGTGACTGATTTTTGAGGAGGCATAAGAGAGATTTTTATTTAGTATAAACAAGCCTATGCATAAAAAAGATATTAAAGTGTTTGTTGTTTATGGTATATTCTAGTAGTTCTGTCCATGCTAAAAAATTTTGGTCATTTTTTAGGTGAAGGAGCTGTTGACATCATTTGGTCCTCTCAAAGCCTTTAACCTAGTTAAGGACAGCGCTACTGGCCTCTCGAAAGGCTACGCCTTCTGTGAATACGTTGACGTCAACATCAGTGACCAGGTAATAACAAGGTGGATTACTGGTCATTTTAAAGGACCCATGTCACTAACAGTGATTAACTGTCTACATTTTCTTCCTTCAATGGTTTACATAAACAGTCTTTTTCCTGGATGTCTTTTTGAAATTGAAAAGCCAATCCAAAAAAAGCAGCAAATTAACTTTGTTGAATTCTGGGAACTGAAAATAGGACTGGAATCAGATTTATGGTGCAAATTTGAATATCTGTTGTGACTGACGCTTAAGTAACTGTTTCTAGTGTAACGTCAACCAGTTTAGTGCATAGAGACGGGGGGGGGGGGGGGGGGGTTATTCTCATTGTAACCTCTACTCTTATCACAGGCCATTGCGGGGCTCAACGGCATGCAGCTGGGTGACAAGAAACTCCTGGTCCAGAGAGCCAGCGTTGGATCCAAGAACACTTCACTGGTGAGTGTGTGTCTGTGGCTGTTTTTATGTGAATTAAGGGTGAGTGACACATCAACAGTTATCATTACCAATATGCTGAGTGTACAATATGTTGGGTATGCTCAGAACACTCATTTCAAAGAACACTGAAGCTTTAGTCATGTGCAAGAGGATGAAAACCTTTATTAAACCTTTATTTTGAGTTTGGCATATTAGAAAAAAAATAACTTCTGAAATGTTCCATACATTTTATTTTCCAAAATGCGAAATTATGTAGGTAAACAATAGTTGTGCTGTAAAACTTGAAGTGTGAAAAAAATGTTTTTAGATCAGGTGCATGCAACATTCTGCATATGACTATAAGAATGGTGGAATGGATTATGTTTGATTAGTGAACAGCAATACGGTTTCATGCCAAGAAAGATCACTACAGATGCAATGTTTGCTCTGAGGGTGTTGATGGAGAGGTACAGAGAAGGTCAGAAGAAGTTGCATTGTGCCTTTGTGGACTTGGAGAAAGAATGCATTCAAGGTAGAGGTTGGATTACATCAAGGATCAGCACTGAGCCCATTCTTGTTGGCAATAGTAAAGGACAGGTTGACGGACGAGGTTAGACAGGAGTCCCCATGGACGATGATGTTTGCCGTTGATACTGTGCTCTGTAGCGAGAGTAAGGAGCAGCTTGTGGAGAACCTGGAGAGATAAAGGTATGATCTAGAGAGGAATTAATGAGTGAGTAGGGCAAAGACAATACATGAGTGTGAACGAAAGCGAGGAAAGTGGAATGGTTCAGATGTAGGGAGCAGAGGTGACAAAGGTGGAGGAGTTTAAATACTTGGGATCAACAGTTCAGAGTAACAGTGAGTGTGGAAGAGAGGTTGGAAGGGGTTGCACTGGTTTGGGCATGTCCAGAGACTAGGATTATATCGGGAGAAGGATGCTGCGGATGGAGCTGACAGGAAAGAGGAAAAGAGGAAGACCAAAGAGGAGGTTCATGGATGTCATGAAGGTGGTTGGTTTGAAGGAGTAAGATACAGAATACCGGAAGAAAGGGAGACAGTTGTTCTGCTGTGGTGACCCCTTAAACAGGAGCAATCGAAAGAACATAATAAATTGGCAGTAACCTAATGGTTATCCTTCTAGTCAACCGAGCTCCTGCAGTTGATGTTTACAGTCTCTATTATTGATCTTAATGAATGCCTTTCTTTTCACAGACTGGTATTAGCCAGACACCGGTGACGTTGCAGGTTCCGGGCCTGATGAACAGCTCTATGAACCAAATGGGTGGGATCCCCACGGAAGTTCTGTGCTTAATGAACATGGTGTCCCCCGAGGAGCTGCTGGATGACGAGGAGTATGAGGAAATTGTGGAGGACGTTAGAGATGAGTGCAGTAAATATGGACAGGTGAAGAGCATCGAGATCCCACGCCCTGTTGACGGTCTGGAGGTGCCTGGCACCGGGAAGGTATGTTACACTACTACTTGTGCAAGTCCTGTGTAAATATGGCAAACAATAGAGTGGAACATGCATTATTTTGGTATTTCATTGCAATACAAGGTGGCAGTTAAGCTGCTTGAATGTTTGAATTAAGGATTTTTTCTAATAGCACTTGGCAATGTTTGCAGTGTTATGCTTGTACATTCTAAAACAAGGCTTTTCTCCTTTTGTTTTGCAGATCTTTGTGGAGTTCATGTCAGTTTTTGACTCCCAGAAGGCCATGCAAGGGTTAACAGGAAGGAAGTTTGCCAACAGAGTGGTGGTGACCAAATATTGCGATCCAGATGCATACCACCGCCGAGACTTCTGGTAGAGGGGGAGAGGAACTGTGCAAATAGAGAGAGAGTGAAATGAAGAGGAGTGTGGTATTTCCAGTCTGTTGTCCTTTTTTCTGTGTTTTTTTTAGATCATACGGTTGTGAGAGGGAGTGAACAGGTTTTAGGATAAACGGTAACACGGCTGTTGTAGGTATTCTGTACGCCCAACATTGGTGCCGTTACAAGTTTTTCCCCTCCACATGCTAACAACTTTTAAATGTAACTCAAAAGTTTTTGGCTTTGGTACAGTGACTCTTCCCAGACATTTCCGTGACAAACATCTGACCACAAAAATGAATAAGGCCTGCCTATAAAATAAACCTGGATAATAGTATACAGTGACTTTGATGTGTTTTCGTTATTGGTTTATTTTATTATTTTGAGACTTACACTTAAACCAATCATTTGAAGAAAATTTCAAGCCCTCCATCACTTGTGAACAGTTATCTAACAGTTAAGACATATTCAGTGCCTGGGGTTTGCTTCCTTAGTTTAGTGCTGGAGGGTGACACAGCTAACAAGAAGTTGGGATTTACACTGTATGCATTTTGGAGGGCAACGGTTCTTTTTTTGTTTTCCAGCTAAAAGGTGCGTTTTGTGAAATAGTTGGCTTTTAATTTATGCGTCTTGCGTTTTGTTCAGGGGTCCTGGTGCCCTGAATTGAAAGTTGAAATAAGCAGTGCTTAAAAGAGGGGGAAAAAAAAAAAAAAAAGTTGTGAATGCACCCTAATGGATGTTAATGGCCACGTTACATTGGCGTCTGTACTGTTCATGTGTAGCGATGATTGATTGTGTGTCACGTAGTGTCAGAAACCACGTAAGCAAGTCTGTTACCTTGAACTACAATTACCTTAGTAATGAAGTGGGGGAAAAAACAGAAGCAAACTTCAGGCAACTAGGTCTGGGCAGATTAGCTGCTTTCTATGGTTTAAATGCGACACATTTGTTGAACTTTTGCTTTGACTTTTACTTTGAGTCCTCAGGCCTGTGAAGAGATCGCTGTGAGTAGTTGTGGGGCTGAGAGAGAGAGATGTTAAAGACTAGGCCATTCCTGCTTCTGGCATGTGATGTTAAAGTGAATTGATTGATTGTGCAGAGAGAATCAGTTGGGCGGTGACTTCCTCTATACACATATATAAACATCTCACTGCAGATATGGGCCACTGTGTATGTTTATTATAGAATTGTCTGTTCTTTTCTGTTTTCTTTACCTTGTTTTCCTTTTCGAGAATGCTCCTTCTCTCTCACTCACTCACCTCTTTTCACTTTTCTTCTTGCAAAGTTGTGTGGTCCCTACTCAATCTAACCAAATTTGTTCCCCTTAAAAAAAAATGTCTTTCTTTTCTTTTTTATACATTCTGTATCTAGCTGTCCACTGCTGTTTTATAAACCTGTAATAAGCTGAGCAATTGATTTTAATACAATGCAGTTGTATGAGGACCAGTAGGATTATTTGACATAATAAAGTCAAAGCGTTCGATCGTGTTTTGTGCAAAAACGTTTCATTGCTGTGTGTCGGGGCTCGCAGCGCATATTAGCTGAAGCCTTTTTTCACCCTCAGTCCATCTGGCTCACACCTGAGCTTGCAAGAGGGGTGGGGCTAGTATTTAGACCTTTCCAGAATTTTTCAGTATTTTTTTTTTTTTTTGTTTGTTTTGTTTTGTTTTGTTTTTCCCTGAGAATGTGATTTCTCAAATTCATAATAAAAAAATAAAATTCAGTTGTAAATACTGATCCTTTGTTAAAACAAGCACTGTATTACATTACATGCTCTAATAATAATCTTTTGATTCCAAAAATACCATTTCTTTATCATTTTTGTGTCTTTTCCCTTTATATTAGAAGTGCTTCTAAAATATTTGCGCAGATAATTTTTAACTAAATGGATAACAATACCTTAAAGAGTGTTATCCAGCTTTTTCAGCACAAGTGTTTTGTTGTAATGTTTTTAGGTCTGGGCTCCATCAACCGTTATCTTTCATTTGTTCAAGAACAAAGTAATAAACGTTTTTTTCTTCTTTTTTTTTTACCTTTTATAGTTCATGTGTCTGGCCATATTCGACTCAATAATCATGTCATTTTAAGGGCAAATTTCCTTCCTGGGATTTTCTGCCAAAAATATCTAAAGAATTTTGATTCAATGTTGAAACCACTGGATTTTCATGTTCATCTGTGGGTTGGGAAAAATGTATTAACCCAAAATATAATCAAAAGTCATAAAAAAACACACAAAAAAAAAGCACTATACACAAAGTTAGATATGCCATTATTGACTTCTAAGATGTTCTCATGATTGCTGTTTACTCTCCAACCTGTAACTGTCTAAACATGTCTTCACATGTGTTGTAAGGGAGGACCTATTTACATCCACCATATATCTATCGCTCTCTCTGCTCTTCCTCTCTCACATACCCATGTCTCACTTCCTTTCTCTTTTCTCTTCTCTCCCTAGCTTGCTATCTCTTCCCTTTCTCTGTCATCCTTCCTGTCTTTCTTTTCCCTTTTCGCCTTCTCCACTAGTTCTGTCTATATCTCTCTTGCTCCTCCCTACCCTGTCTCTTTCCTCCCTGTCTTTTTTACTCCCCTTTCTCTCTTTCTTGCCTTTCTTGCTGCTCTCCCTCTCTCGATCTGCACGACTCTAACTCCCGCGCTCTTAATGTCATTAACAGGTGCTTGTCCAAAATAGAATGTTCTTTCCCACACACACACACACACACACACGCACACGCACACACACATGCATAAACATATGTGGGCTCTCTGGTCCATGTACTGTGAGTGTTTTTCTGTACAGACAGACATGAAATCAAATGCCGAAAGTTATCATGAGTCACAGCTAGTTTCAAAGTAAAGATACACTTTACACACACAGATGTTGACACACATCCCCGCAAAGTATCCAGATCAGATTTTTTCACTATTTCTCTCTTAAACCCCCAGACCCTCCCTCACTTGGTTTGTGGGTCACACAGCTCATACACACACGCCCTCTGTCCCTCTTTCTGCAGAGCCCTGTGTATTTGATCCCCACAGATACACACGCCCTGGGATCAGGTATGTTCTGGCTTTTAGTATTTTTTGCTATAGATTTATAGATAAAAACACACACACTACAATAATTTATACAATTATAGATACACACACACACACACACACTATAATTTATAGTTTATAAAGTCTATGTTGACAAAAAAGCAATGACCAATAACTCAGTCCGGACAAATAACTCACTCAGGTTCCTGTCATTCCTTAAAGTGACAGTGCTTGTTTAACTGTGTTTTTTTTATTTATTTAAATTTTTTGCATGGCTACAGACAAAAATGTATTACTTCTAAATAATAGCCTTTTTGCAGGAAAAAAAAACGTTCATAGCCGTCATGTATAATTGAGCTCCCTCACTGTGTGTGTGAACTGAAATGAATTGTTGCGACTTCAGGGCTGATTTTATTTATTTTTTTTTAAGGTTCCTGTGAAGAACTGAAGGTGATTAGCAGTATGGTTTACTATTTACTTGTTTCATCAGTTTGTTCCTACATTCTCTTTCTTTCAGTTATTTTCGGACACATTTCCGAGAAAGTCTATTGTAAACCACTGGGTTCTTAGGAGATGTAAAGTGTGAAAATGTTTGAATTCCCCTGATCAGATGACGTTAGTGAAATTAGACACACGTCCTGTACAGGGATCATGCCTTTCTAGCATTTTTCAGCAATATCAACTTTTTTTTGTTTGTTTGTTTATTGCCTGAGTTACATGCATTAGAAATGTAAGAGATGTATAACAAAAATATGATAAGGGCTCTGATTATAAAATATGCTGAGCAAAATCCTTAACCCCAAGTTGCTCCAGGAAGACTGTCCCTGTAATTAAGAAATGGAAGTCGCACTGGATAAGAGTGGCTGCTAAATGCTGTAAATGTAAAATGTTGTGCCTGTTTGCAAAGTTTTATTTCTTCAGCAAGTTAACAGTAACTGTGTTCTTTGTTACGAATATGTACTTATTTGATCGGTGTGTGTGTGTGTGTGTGTGTCAGGGTCAGGGAGGTGTAAGGAAGATAAGCTGAGATGATAACTGATCTGCTTAAACTGTTAAACATGCTTGGTTTGGTAAGGAGGAGCCGCTAACCGTTTGTGAGATTCTATTAATCTGATAACAGCCTTCAGCCTTAATAAGTAATAATTCATTCTGTATTAGATCAGTGTAATAAACACAGATAATTCTGCCAGTTTTTGAGCTATGAAAAGATTAACTACTAGATTCATTGTAGTTGAGTAGCTAGCTGGGTTTACTAGTGCCGGTATAACAGCAGTTCTGTGTTCGGTAATGGATTGTGCGTTATTAATTTTAACAGGGTGACTATTGGTAGCTGTTGATTCAGTGCATACATTTAAACTGTCATTTGTGTGCACTTGATTTAGAACATTGCTACCCATCACTCATAGCATATGAACAGGGTATTTGTAATTCTGACATCAAAAGTGGAAAGCAGAGATTTTGGGAGTTCCATGTTAGAGCATCATAACCTTCTCTCTGGTTGGACTGTGTGGAATTATGTGTTGGACTAAACTAATGAACATTTAGTTTAAAAAAAATAAAAATAAAATGAAATTGTACCATCTTTTATGAACAGGCAACCCCCCACTCACCTTCTCTCATTCCATCTCTCCTTCCTAATGACTTTAGCCTCCCTGTCAGTCAGCAGATCACAAACGAATTAACACCACCTCACACATGCCCCCCTCCACTTTTCTTTCTTGTGTTACTCTTGTCTCAACTGTCAAGCCATATAATCCTGCATAAATCACCCCTCCTCTCATCTGAGTTGAAGAATTACTAATGCACACACACCTCCCTTTTGTACCTTGCAAGTATTTATGTGTTCCACAAATGGTTCAGATCAAACATGCAGGGCTAAAGGAGCATTAGTGTTTAGGGCTGGACCGTGGTTGGGTCACCCACGCACTGCCTGACCTCTCTTAATCTAACTTTTATGTGGTTTGACTGCCAGTAAGCTTTGTAAAAATAGGTGAATAGGATGAGGTATGGATATTATTGGCTTGTGATTCATTTTCCAAGTATACAGCCTCCAACTCTGGGATTCATCTTTAGTGAGATTAGTTACAAAAACAAACCCGTAAAATCCAGAGGCTTTAGGTGTATCATGTTTTTTCCTTTCACTCCTCCATGAAGCTGGAACTTTGGATTCAGAAAGACACTATGTAGTTGGAGTCTGCTAACCTGCACAAGTAATGCTTTTTGGACATACTTTATATACCCGTGGCATTCAAACATTATCTGGAGAAGCTAGCTTCAACAAGAAGTCTGCAATATTAAGAATTGAGTGTTAAGTATTTTAGGAACGATTTGGGCCAGCATTGGCCTGGCGGTTAGGGACAAGGCCCCAGGATCGGAAAGTTGTGGGTTCAAATCCCGAAAAAGGAGGTTGGTTTCCCTAAGGTTGCCTTGAGCGAGGTACCATCCCCATCACTGCTCTATGAGTGGCTGCCCAACGCTGCACAGTGTGTGTGGGTTAAATGCAGAGGATGCATTTCATTGTGGTTCACTGAATCCTGTGCTGTATTACACACTGACAATTACTTTCACTTCATTTTGAAGACATTTCTTTACCACTTCATCAGAATAGTGTGATAACCGAGAAGAGGTTGCAAAAGTACACAAGTTCTTTGCTTAAGCAGAAGTTGAGAAACTTGCTTAAAAAGCAAATTCTTATTTACTCAGTGAAAGGAAAAAGGATATCGCTGCACGACGTGTGTTATTACCCCAGCCAATTAAGCAGAAATTGAATAAAATGTATAAAATATAACAAATGGATATTTTCCCTCAAATACAATAAAACTAAAGAACACCACTGGGTCCCTGAGCAAGACCCTAAACCCTGAATTGCTCCAGGGGGACTGTCCATGTAATTAGGACATAGATGTCGCTCTGCATGAGTGTGTCTGCTAAATGCCGCTAATGTAATGTAAATGTGACAGGAAGTTCAGATTTTTAAGATCTAAGTAGATAATTTTCTGTACTTTTATTTTAGGTCAAATAATGTACTTACAATGGAAAGTTACAGTCTAAAGTCTGCAGGAAGGCATTCAAGTATAAAATGCACGCAAGAGAATAACGCTTGAATCATGAATTGTGAAACTGGGGTTAGAACTACCACAGAAACATGCTTAATGTTACAAAACATTAGTAACACAATCACAGAATTGACATTTATGGTGTGTCTCTAGATTACTTTGAAAATGGGTGGGAGTAAGAACTGCATATACATTACACTATCTAGCTATTTTTCTTCTTCTTTCCTTCAGGGTCTTCAAAAATCTGCAGTGGACCAGAAGTCCTCTAATCTTCCTCCTGCTCAGTTCTGTCATATATATCTTTGCTCCATCTCTCCTGTGCCAACTTCTCACTCTCCGTAACTACTCCATCTCTCTGGTCATTACATCCGTCTATTTCTCATCCCTCCATCTTCAAGAAGGTCCATTATTTAGCTGAACTTCTGATTTGTTCAGTTCTAGGTTTTGATCATTATCCCTATTGATATTGTCATTTTCTGTTGGATATCACTTCTTTATCTCTCTGTTTATGCATTGTTTGCTTATTTCTAGTGTTATTAACCCCGATAACTCTAAGAGCCTGAAGGCATGTCCAGAACAGAGTAGTTACAGCGTGATTAGATGCAAAAATAAAATATAAGTTTAACAAGCCATCGGTTTGACACGTGAATAACAAGCCAAGAGTTGGGCCATGTGGTCTAACTTCTTCATGCAGCAGGAGGAGGAAGGACGCATGGGTGTGGTGTCTGCAGGTGGGGCAGGGGGTGTCGGGGGCCGTGGGGGTAAGAGGGCCAGACCCCCTCACATGAGTGAAAGTCAGGAGGGGAAGATAAAGCTGGCATTTTTTGTGGCGATCGTGGGCGTAGTACTGACCGTGCTGGGCTTGGGGACAGAGTTCTGGGTGGAGCTTTCACAGCCAAAGCACTTTCAGAACAACCAGACCTGCAAGATGACCCACTATGGGCTTTGGAAGAGCTGCATCAGAACACTGTGGGTGATGGACATAGACCCAGAGAGATCAAGCTGCGGACCAGCTGAACTGCCTGGAGGTGAGTCTCTCTGTCTCTCTCTCTCTGTGTCCTACAGTTATAACACAGCCACAATGACTTCACACAAAACTTTGTAGTTTTTATTCTGTATATCCCCTTTTGATCAAGGATGATACTAGATACTTAGTTTTGCTTTGTTTGAGTGTAGTGGTGGGGACAGGGTTATCATATTCTCTTGAAACCTGTAAAGCAGTAAATGATAGTGATTGTCATGTTTGTAATGAGTGTACACTACACATGCAGCAGCTGAGCACCACTTTTCAACACCACTGTCTTTATTTTTGTCAAAATAACAACAAAATAAAATATTTATGCATACATATTACTTATTTAATTATGTATTTGCTTCCACATTTACCTTTATTACAATTGAACTTGTGGACCTGTGGCAGATCTATGGCAGATATAAAATAATAATAATAATAATAATAATGATAGTAAGTGCACGCCATGCTGGTACATTATGCAATAGTGTGCATATGTATGCATCTGGGTTAGCAGGCTCCAGCAGAACATGCATAATTATCCTTAAAGAGGCAACATACCTTCTCAAAAGCTGCTGGAGGTTTGGATACTGGCCCTACAGTGGCATCTATAGGGTTAATGCTGGAGTTATTTAATTTATCAATACGTGTACAGCCATTTGACAGATTGCTGAATTCTTATGAATTCATATGGGTTCTATTTTGTATGTGCAGCTGACAGTCATGTGTTGCAGTTCTGGTGTATTTATTTTTGAAAAAGTAATATTAATATTACAGTACACTTATAACTGCATGATCATCTTCACTGCAGGGAAAAGTGCACTAACAGCATTGAGAGTTAATGGGGGTGGGTGTCTGAGAGAGGGAGAGCCTGCATTATTTAAAAAAAAAAAAAAAGAAATAATGTGTCTTACCTCTTGGTGTCTTAATCTGTAGTTGTTTAGTAATTATTGTTTTGTTAAAGTAAACCAAAGTTACCACAGCGGATCATCTCCATTTTTTTTCCTGTCCTCTGCATCTTCTTCTTTTTCACTGACCGCCTGCATGTCTTCTCACCCCACAACTATCCTGCTCAAAAAAATTTAAGAACCACTTTGCAAACATATCAGATCTCAGTTGGAAAAATAAATCATGCTGGTATGGAATGGGTCATGTGTTAGGAACAAAAGGATGCCATATCATTTGGTGAAATGAAAATGATCAACCTAGAGAGGGCTTAATTCAAAGTCACCAAGAAATTTAAACTGAAAAACCGATGTGGTGGGCTTGTCCAATTTGCTGAAATGTCATTGCAGCAACTCAAAATGGTACTCAGTAGTTTGTTTGACCTCCACGTGCTTGTGGCCTACCTGACAATGTCGGGGCTCCTTATGAGGTGATGGATGATGTCCTGGGCTATCTCCTCCCAGATCCTGACCAGGGCATCACTGAGCTCCTGGACAGTCTGATGTGCAACCTGGTGGCGTCGGATGGACCTAAACATGATTTCCCAGAGATGTTCTATTGGATTTAGGTCAGGCGAGCGTGGAGGCCAGTCAATGGTATCAATTCCTTCATCCTCCAGGAACTGGCTGCATACTCTTGCCACATGAGGCCAGGCATTATCATGTACCAGGAGGAACCCAGGACCCACTGCACCAGCAAAGGATCTAACAATGGGTCTAAAGATTTCATCCTGATAACTAATGGCAGTCAGGGTGCCATTGTTTATCCTGTACAGGTCAGTGCGTCCCTCCATGGATATGCCTCTACAAACACTGACCCTCCACCAAACCGATCATGATGAACAATGTTGCACACAGCCTAATGTTCATTGCGGCTTATCAAGACTCTTTCACCTCTGTCACATGAGCTCAGAATGAACCTGCCCTCATCTGTGAAAAGCACAGAGTGCCAGTGCTGGACCTACCAATTCTGGTGTCCTCTGGCAAATGCCAGAAGAGCTCTGTACTACTGCAGACCTCACCATTGTCACACTTCTCTCACATTTTATTTTGTACCACTCTGACACACTTCTCTGCCAACTCCTCTCTAGGCACCCTCTCTACCCTTTACGTTATCTTAGTCAACAGAAACACAATGCAACTCCTTCTGACCTCCTCTATACTTCTCCATCAGCAATCTCAGAGCAACCTTTTGCATCTGTAGTATTCTTTCTCTGCATGAAACCACACTACTGCTCACTAATCATGGCCTCTTTTCTCAACCTATCTTCCTCTTGTTTTTTATCATAACTTCATGCTACAGCTGATTAATTTGATCCCTCTATAGTTAATACTGTGCATCACACCTTATTCTTGGAAATCAATAAGAGTAAAAAATTTTTCTGCTTCTTAGCCATGGGCTCACTTTACAAGATCTCTTACACAATCTGGTTAGAAACTCCACTGTCATCTCTCCTAAACACTTCCATGCCTCCACAGGTATATCATCTGGACCAACAGCCTTTCCATTCTTCATCACCTTCATAGCTGCCCTCCTTCCACCTTGCTAATCGCTGCAAGTCAGTCCTCCTTCTTAATTTTTTTTTTTTTTTAGATCCTTGATTCTGCTCTCACTTTCCTCCTCTTCTTAATGTCCAAGGTCATCTTACATACTATCAACCACTGCTGCTTAGCTACCCTCTCCCTGTAACTACTTTACAGTGTCCTTCAGTATAATCCACCTGTGTGCATGATCCTCCACTCTCATCTCACCCTGTGTTCTTCCCTCTTCTTAAAGTATACCCTATAGCCATTTCGATCCTTTTAGCAAAATCCACCAAAATGTTACCTTCTGCATTCCCCTCCTTGACACCATACCTACCCAACACCTCCTCATCACCTCTGTTCCCTTCACCAACATGAACATTAAAGTCTGCACCAATCACCACTCTTTCCCCTCTACACTCTCCATCACTTCATCTAATTCACTCTAGAATTCAACTTTCTCATCCATCTCACTTCCAACTTGCTCAAAAACAATTTGAACCTGCCTCTAAAAAATGTGGCCTTACACCTTTTCCATCTACTATCTTGCAGACACAAAATAACATCCTTCCTTCTCTGTCATATCAGCTACCTCTCTTCCTTTCTTCCATACTTCTATACTGCTGACATTCAAAGATCCTACCATCACTTCCTCTGCCCTACCATTCCTTCTCACCTCCTGCCTATGGATATGCTTTCTTAATGTTTGTGTTTTGCCAATGTTATTATCGTATTATTAAAATGACCATATATAAATAATGCAAATCTTTGGTGGATTTTTGCACTAATTAGTTGTCTTCAGTTTTATCTACTAGCTAAAAGACCTCCCTATGACATCACTGCACCAACAGTGTGGAGGCTAGTATGTGTTTCATCATGTGAAGCATTACTGCATTTTTTTTTTCACTGCATACACATCATGGGACAGTTTAATATGCTTGGAGGAGAACACTGAATACTGAAGATTCTGCTGCATCAGCCAAAAGACACCCATGCTAGATGGAGTCAAACTGAGAGTCATGAGGCAAAGGGAGGGCCATCCTGCCCACCCAGAGAGAGCGAAGCCAAAAATGCTCTGTTGAACTTCCAGCCATGGATGGCGGCAAAACCACTGGGGATCAGACTTGTGATCTCCTGAAGATATCGCCAGCACTTAGACTCCTGTCTTTTTAAAGCTCTGGCACTACAGATGCAGTGTTGCTTGTGTTACTTTTCCTTCCAGTGTATTTCTTTCTATTTATTTTGTGTTCATGTTCTGATAGCAGAATTAATAAATACACACTGGTATTTGCTGTCAGTACAAATTACTGTGGTTTACTGTTAAAAAATAGCACAAACAGTTTTGTATTCAGCTGGGACTTATTGCCCTGTCCTAAGCTTTGTCCAAAAACCTAGAGACAGTCTGCGGTTTTCACATTCAACATAAAAGGGCTGCTAAACTGCGGATGGGGCAGAATAGTTATAGGCTATGATATCATCGCTATGATGAATGTAAAATGTTCTGTTCTAAGTAGCTTGGTCTCCATAAGTGTAGCTGTGTAATAGTACTGAAACCTTCAATGTGTTTACACAGAATGACAAACTTCACAAGAAGTTTTTCTTGGCATGAACCCTTTAATGTAACATTATATTAAAGCTCTTCTTTTATGGACTGTCTCTGTCATCCTTCTTTTCCATCTGTCTTTCACATGTTCCCTCCCACTCCATCTGCTTCTTTCTCTCTCTCTGTGTGTGTGTGTGTGTGTGCGTGTGTGCGTGCACAAGACTAACTGTGTCCTCAAACTGCATAAATACACAATGACCCTCACAGGGCTTACAGCAGAGATGAAGTGCATTTTTCTGTCTTTCTTTTCTCTCTGTCTAAGAATCCAACTGCACATATTTCAAGTTCTACACCACAGGAGAAAATGCAGTCATTTTTGAGAAAACAACTAATAAAAGTAAGCTTCTATCTTTCTCTAAATTTTTCTGCTCATCTTCCTTCTTTCCGCAATATAAACGCCTCACTTCACTTTATGGCTTTTTCATTGAGTTTCCCTTTTATATATCCCTTCCTCTTTCTTCACTCATCCCTTCTTTTCTTTTTTCCGCTTTCATCTTCTCTTCTCTCGTCTCTTTCTCTACTCTTTTAATCTTTTCTCCTCACAACTCATTTTCTTTTCTCCTTTTCACATTTCTTCAATTTTCACTCCTATCGTCTTTTCTTTCATTCTAATCCCTCCTTATTAGTTTTTCTTTTCTCCCCTATTTTCTGCTACCCTTTTTTCTTTTCTCATATCCATATTGTCTTTTCTTTTTGGTCTAATTTCATATTCTCTTCATTTTTTTTCTAAAAGGCCATTTAGTTCACCACTCAGGCATGTGATTGCTATTTAATGCCTTCCTTGGTTCACTTTCTCTCCTATTCAGGTCTCAGCTTGGCGGCAGCAATGCTGAGTATCTTCAGCCTGTTTCTGATGGTGATGGGCTCTGTGTGTATCACCATGTCTCTCTCTAAGGGTGTGCCCTTCCTCCTAAAGCCTGCCGCTGTCTGCTTCCTCATCTCAGGTTAGCTTTTTTGACCTCCCTTGCCATTTTGCTAAATATTTCACACACGATGGGGGTTTTGGGGGATGAGACAGTGAGTGTCAAGTGTTGCAGAATGAATGACAAAGACTTGCCTGATAATGCTCTCGATTGCAGAGGAAACACTTGTGGTGTCTAGAGACTTATACAGTGTAAGTTATACATGGCCAGTTAATCTACCACATTTTCCCTAAACTTTTTGTTTCTCCATTTCAATCATAGGGATCCTGATTCTGGTGTCCATCATAGTTTTCCACCAATCAGTGCTGTCGCTGTTGGCAAGTGACCATACTATCCCACTGCATTATGAGCTCTCCTGGTCAGTGGCGTGTGTGGGCTCAGCCGGGGCCATCCTCATTGTGGGTGGAGTCCTCTTCCTGTTGCTGTCTTTGCCCTTCAATCTCTTGGAGAGATGCACAAAACAACAGAGAACCAACAATGCCTAGATGGATGGAGGACATTTTTATATGACACATGAAGCTACTGATTAATTGCTTAAATGTACAGATTGCCATTTTAGAACATATACTGACATCATTTGTACATAAAGTCCCCTTTAAAAGCAGTTGAACAGCATTTGTTTTTTGCAGTGCATTGAAGACATTTGGGTTTGAAGTCAAATCAGAGAAATCAGATCATTTCTGCTTTTATTTCTGGTATTTACATATAGAAATGTTACACAGAACATAGCGCCATTTGTATGTGACAGTTTTTCAAGTGAGCAAAAATATTGGAACAGAAAATGTTAAATAATTGAAGTAAATTACACTTAATTTTTGGCTGAATATCTCTTGCCTGGAAAAACTGCATTAAGCCTGCAACTCAATGCCTAGACCAAATTGTTGGTTTTTCATTTTGGTTATGGTTTGGTTATGGTGCTCCAGGCTTTTACCATGGCATATTTCAGTTATTTGTTCTGAGAGTTTCTCTCTTCATTCTCGTTTATCGGAGATGAAATGCATGTTCAACTAGATTAAGATCTGATTATTGACTTGGCCAGTCCAGAACGTTCCACTTTTTTTTTTTACCTTTCTGATTTCTTCAGAATTCATTCTTTGGCCACCAAATGACATTTTCAACAGATATTATTGAGCCTATTACACAAGCAGCCAGCAAGCCCAAGCAATGACACTACCCCCACTGTGCTTCATAGATGAGCTTGCATGATTTGGATCATGAGCATATCTTTTCTTTCTCCACATTTTGATTTCTCCACTTTCCATCACTTTGGTAGAGATTAACCAGTCTATAAACTTTGTTCCACAAACTTAGCTCACCTCTGAGTGTTCTGCATCTGTTGGTATGGCCTCTATAATTCTGCTCTCAAAGTTTTCTTTGCAGTGGATTGTTTTCACTCCACCCTGCCCTGTGAAGGTTCACTGTTATGTCACTGGCCAATGTTTTTGCTTTTTCTTTACTGCGCTCTCATTTTGTTTGTCATCAGCTGTTGTGGTTTTCTACTGATCAGCTTGATGTCTGTTCTTCAGCATAACTTTTTCAAGACATTCCAAAAGGTTTTACTTACTGTATTTTCCCCCACATATAAATCAGTTTTTCCTTTTTTTTTTTTTTATTTCTTTTTTAAAAAAATGAAAACAGTGTTTACATTTGAAATCCAAAGCGTCAAGTGGGAGTAGAACAAGACCTGTTTATAGTTTAATCAGTTAATCTAAAAGGACACAAGTCAGTACAACAGGAACCTGCCAGCCTCTCATATTTTGCTCACTTGAAAAACTGGGTGATCAGATACACAAGCGTTTTCTAACTATTTAAGCATATCTAGATATAATTCTAGATCTTATCTCATATATTTTTTTTATAAATGGGCATAGCAAAAATAAATTAATTGACCTTGCCGTTCCAATTCTTTCAGAGTGGTTTATATTTTAGTTTCTTATTATTTTTGTTGCATGTAAAAGATTTTTAGACACCTCTGCATAAGTGCTTAAGATGCATACAATATTGTTCTAAGCAGATTTGTGTTAAAAAACTGGTTAAAGGTACAGTCAGAAGAGTTCATACTGGTGATGAATGGAACCAGAGGTCTGACTCTTAAAAACTACCCACAGAAATAAAAGAAATTTGAGATACGGTTTTAGATTTGGCTGTTTTGGCTAATATATTTCAGATTTTGCACTATTTAGCCATCTTTGACATAAAAATATACCAAAAACACCTGTAGGTTCACTGGAAGATTATAATAAATAGGGATAAATATTTATTTAACAGCTGTATTTTTGTTGTACACGCAGGTTCCATTTACCACCATTATAAAAAAAATTTGGTGCTTTTTGCAATCAACCGTTTTACACAAAACTCTCAATAACTTTTAGTTAGTTTTAGTTTAACAGCCCAGCAGTGATTAGCCAAAATGGATATTTGACTGTCCATTTTGTAGTCTTCTAGAAATAAATAGCTCAACAAAGTATGCTAAATTATGTTAAGAGAGCTGTAGCTTTTCTCAGATATAATAACCAGGTCACACTGCATATTACAATTCAGGTGGCTTGGCAGTTGGATGAGTAGGGTTTTTGAAAGGAAAGGAGTTAAAAGTAGCATTTTCTCTACACATTCAACCATCCACAAAAAACATTTTTGCATTTGAAATGGATTAACATACTTTGACCTGTTGGCTATAGAAAAGGGCCTGAACAGTGTAACATTACACACCATTTTAAGTGACTTTGGGGTTTCTTAATATTTCATCCAGTTTCAACTTTAATTTAGCATATACTTAACCCATTGCTTCCAGCCACTTATAAGGATTTAATGTTACAATGAGCAACTTGATGCTTTCTTAACACACTGATGTAGGGTCAAGACTCTACTTCACATGGCTGCTTTGTTAGCATTTTTCCCAATAAAATGTGGATAACCTGCAAACTGGTTTTACGTCAAAGTCAACATAGCTCTCAAGGATCGACTTGACAGTTCAGTTCAGTTGGGAACACATGCTGCATTGATATCCCTGCTGCTCTGTTTCACAGTTTAGTAACATTATAACACCAACTGCATCAGGCATTGCTGGTCAAACAAATAAATACTATCTATTACCACCTAATCTGATTTGGCTATAGACATTTCAAAATGTAAGAATATTTGCTAGCATCTGAGAACTATTAGCCAACACATTCATTCTGAATAAAATAACATTGTCTTCTTTTTGTTTTCATAGTTGCATACTAATCACATAGTGCTGACAGACTGGCAGAATGCTATACATTGGCAGTAGCTTAAAAATGTTTTGCTTAGTTTGTACATATATTAATGTACCATGTTTGATTTGACTTTTTTTTTTTTTTTTTTTTTTTTGCAGACCATTGTAGTCATAAACAAATTGTTGGGTCTCTCCCTAAATCAACAGACAGGGCAAGCAAGATAAGAGGGTGAAAACATCATCAGTTAAGAACGGTCACTAACCCAACACTGGACAGCTCAACATGCTTGGAGGAGAATATTAACTGCTAATATTTTTTTTTCCTAATGACCAATAAATGCCCACATTGATTAGTATCATGCATCATAAGTGGTTTGGGGGTAGAGCTATTTATGCCAAAACGACTGGTCATGCTGTGACATTGCCACAGACTGAATCTTCTGATGATGGCTCTTGGTTTCTCTTAATCATGACAATCCTATAGTCCAGGAATCTTTTAAAAGTTTTAAAATCATTCTTATCAAAATATGTTCTATGTGCTTGCTTAGTTAGAAGACCCCCACTCTTCCTTTTTTTCATTGCCCATATTGAGAACTATTGTTATCGTTATTAACATTTGGTACTTTTGGGAAAGGTTACAGGAAAGTCATAATGTAATGTCATGCTCATTAATTTCAGGATTAACTTATGTTTGTCAGAGGAAGAAAAGTAGATAGAATGAAAGCACTGTCCAAAAAAAACCCTTAGATAAATGTATGCAATGAAGCACCTATCTGAAATTAATCAAAAATGTATTACAAGCTGTAGTACACAATAGTTACTTCTTCCAGCCAGAGTCTAAGCTTTGGTGGGAACTTGTGTGACTGTTCCAGCAGTGAAAGTCTTTTTCTAATAACAATAATAGCCCAACAAATGAAAAAGCTTCTTCTGAAGCCACTTGGATAGCTTCACTAATGGGCCTTTATGTTTTCTAATTGCCACAATCTACACAAGCCCGACAATCTGGGGAATCAACCCAGTTCTTTGTGGTTTGGATCAGGATTTTTTTTTCAGCTTTAATGGAGCTGAATAGCTTTTGATGCAACTTGGCTGCTTATAAATGCTAACTCTCAATCATTCAGTTCTCTTCTTTTGGTTATGTATTTGCCAAGCCTGTGGTGGTATCTCACGAAGCTTGATTAGCTAGTTTGCAAGCTACAAAGCATTTAGAGCAGTCAGTGCTGAACGTTAAATAACATGTTCAGTTCCTTGCATTCACTGATTTACATCGTTAGCTAGATAACCAAGAAATCATCAAATGGTAGCAATTCACCCAATGTCTAACCCACTAATATACCTTAAAACATATATATACTAATATATGTGGGTCCTTAAGATTCTGAAAATGTTTTAGTCACTAATGGTCTTCAGCTAGACAGTGCTAGGGCAAGACTTTGTTTCTTAAAGCTGTGAGATTTTTATACTTTATGAAATGTAAATTATGTACAAAAGCTTGCAATGCTTATCACCTATGTATCACACAGACAGACCTTACAGACTTTACATATGTTGTATGTTTCACTCTGTGTGAGCTCATCCTGTTCATGTTTTATGACTTTCTTTCTCCAACATGTTTGTCTCCATCTTTGTTTTTTTTTTGCTTGATAATTAAATCTTTTTCTTGCAGGGAGGTTCCTCACTCTTGTTCTCTCGCTTCCCCCTTTTTGTCACTTCTCACTTGGGCTAAAATTAGTGCACAGCTCATCTGAGCACATCATGCTGAAGTGTAGAGGAAATATTATCCTAGAATTTCAACTATGCCCTCACTCTCTTGCAAGAGTAAACCTGTGCTGGTGAAGCTCTTATCATATGCAAAAAAAAAAAAAAAAAACCCTCAGGTTTCTGCAAAACCAGTGCAATAGCAAATGCTTTAGACATAATTGCTCATTATGGTCATTATAAAGTTTTTATATGTTGGGCCTACATTAACTAATGATTAAAAATGATCAGTAATGCTCTTGCTGCATGAGATGTTATGTTGTATGCATAATATAAAGTAATACTTTTTGTATTGTTTTACCAGAATGGTTTATTCAAAATCAAGCTGCAGAAGTACTGTGGATATTGTCTTACTGTATGTGTGTGTGCACACGTATAAACTGGATTTGCAGAAGTGAGGAAATCAGAGCCAGCAGGTGGATACTTGAGCCTATGGGCCTGCTGTATATATAGCCTCTTAATAGAGGCAGTTAGACTGCGTGACTCTCTATATTGGTGTGTTACAGCCTGTTGGTGCAGGCCTAGTGTGTTCATTACTGTATTCTTAAGCAAATGGGAAGCAGAGGGAAGGAGCATTGGGTTGAAAGTTTGTCGCTCCCTAGCAGGGAGGCTGGAAAGGGGATTTAAAATCCCTGCCTGTGAAAAAGTAGTCTTACTGTTCTGTAGGCATAGTCGATGTGTTCCAGATTTTTAGTTTTGTCTCCCTCTTTGCTTTTTCTGTGCTTTTTTGTTGACTTTATACAAAATAGCAGTGCTGAGTCTAGAGGGTTCCCTTAGGCTGGCTTACACTAACCTTCATGAAAACTAAAACTGCATCTGTGTTATGTAATATAAACCATGTCCTGCAACTCATTTAAAATTTAGCTGCAGCATGACTGACATGTTCGCCTGCTTCTTATTGGAAGTTTCCATTTCCTTGCAAGTGTGGCAAAATGTTTCATGAAATGGCCAATCAAAATACTGAAAATGCATGAGACAGCAAAAAAAAAAAAAGATGCTGTTTCACATATACAAGCTTTATGGTTCAATATTTTCATAACTGAACTTATTGCCCGTTTCCTAATTGCTTTCACTGTCAGATTTTATTGCATGCAACTTAAATGTATCAAGTTTGCACGTGTAAAGCCAGACTTGCTTTCAGTTTGCTTTGCTTCTGCTTCATGCTGACAGGATGACACCGTTTCACTGCTATCTAGCAATTATAACAACCATTACTAGATCATGGATATAATAAAATAATCTATGTGTAATCTGACTCGAGTGAGAACTGCCAAGATAAAGCAGGGGGATGCTATGAGACAGGAAATTAATATGAATTGCCCCAACCACTAGAACACTCTGTTGTCATGAAAACATCAGATGTTTAAGAGGTTGGGCTAAAGTCATCATTGTTTGGTAGGAGACAAGAATAAATGATATAGTTTGATAAAACATACTGAATAAACCAACTAGGCAAAAGGGTTAGTTTTGATTTAAATCAATTTGAACATTATTCTATTGCCACTATACAACGTATTAGCTATTTTAGTATAAGAGCCTTGGTTTTACGTGGCACCAAACATCCTTGCCCTAAAGAATGTGACATGACAGTTAACTATGGAGAAAAGAAGGAAGATTAATCTCAGATGATGTTTTAATAAAGACAGTTCTGCTCTAGTCTGTCACATCCTAACAACTCACAAGCTCTCCAAAGATCAGGTGAGTCTAGTTTCCAACAGCTCTAAGAGATTTCAGTTCAGCCCTTTTCATCGGTGAAACAAAAGAGCAAGCAATATCACACAGAGGCTCTGTCTTGATGTTTTTATATAAAATTCGTGCAATACAGTGTTTAGTTTATCACACATTTAGATAAACCATTTTTTTTTGTCCAGATATATCTATTCTCCACTACATATTATTGAGCCCACATGAATGCAGTCTGTGTGCAGTTTTTGCATTTTCTTGGTTTTCACAAAAAAAATGAAAACAAGATCCCCAGTTGCAGTAGTGTGTGTGTGTGTGTGTGTGTGTGTGTGTTGATGGCTCCGTAGTGTCCCGTGTTGACCCCCTGTGGGCCACGAGTCAGCAGAACGTTCCTGTGTCAGATCTCTTATTGGAAGAAGCAGAAGGGTCAAAGGTCAAATGGGATCAGGTGGAGCACAGTGAAAGTTCTTTTTTTCCCTGTGGGAGCATTGCCATGGAAATGCTGGCATGGTCATGTGAAGGGCAAAAACTACAAATGACACAGGGCATGCCCCAAACACACAAGTCTAACCCAATCAGGGCTTAAGGAAGACAGTGTCCTAATATTTTTTATATATACATACAAAAGCCCTCCCACCATTTCAGGCCCTCCCTTTAAGCCCATGCCCTGTTATTTGACTTGAAAGTATTTTTTCTCTCTCTTACATATATAGTTCTGCATAATTATAATTAACATTGGCATTTCAAAAGATTTCACTATTAATCTCCATCTCTGCTACATACTCAAGTTTTTCATCTCCACCATCATTTGGAAAGCACAGGTTTAAACAGAATACATTTTACGGTTCTTGAAAGAATGCAGCTGCTACTCTTTTTGTTTATACAAATATATTATTTCTCCCTCTTTGTCCTAGTGAGGGATCCTGTTAATGCCCCGAAAAAAAAGATTATCAATAAGACTACTTCTATGTCTACTGCTACCAGTGATCATAACAAAAATAATACAATGGCAGTTTTATAAAAGAATTCTTTTCAACACTTGGTCAGTAGTTTTGAAGTTCATCAATTACTATATTCTTCTGTCGACAGAACTGGAAGACAATATACAGAATAAACACTAACTTGTATGTTATCAAAGGGTATAAAACAAAAAAAATAGATGCTCCCCGTAAAGCTAATAATAATAATAATAATAATAATATTCTCATTCTTACACAAATAACACTCATGCTTTTGCAGTGGCTAGTGTCACCGAATCACAGTTGACGTCTTTGAAAATCAAAAGCCTAATACATTAAGATTTAGTCATTATTTAGCTTTATCAAAATAACAACAACAACCCTTTTGGAATGGAATATCATTCCCTTTCATTGGAATCAAATAAAATAAAGAGTAAACTTCACAGTATCCAATGATTATTGTTTAATTACATAAAAAAAAGAAATGCTACAAAATGTCATTAATAAAAGAAAAACACAAGAATGTTGTTGTTATTATGAGCTGGTTTTGATCTTTTGTTCAAGCTATTTTTTCAGGAAGTGAATCTCATTTTGAGCCAGGAAGAAAGTAGAAACAGATTATTTCTCCCTCTTTTTGCCTGCTCCTGATTCCCTCCAATCTCCTTTTAATACTTTCTGTTTTCTTAAGGCTTCTCATCCTTTTTTTTTTTACACAGGCGTAGTTTTCCTGTTCAGCGTGTTGGAGTTACTCTCAGCCTTTCCCAGCCTATCCAGTGTCCCCATCCCCCTCTCCCTCTCCACGGTGGAAGCGGAGAAAGGTGGAGGCGGCTGTGATGGGGGCACTGAATTTCCAGGGTTAGATGAATTCTGGCTGGCAGACACTGGGTTATGGGACTTCAGCGACGGCAGTGTTCCACTCATCATCATTCCACCCCCCCCTCCACCTTCTTTAGGAAAGCAGTTGTGGAGCTGGTACAGAGTGGCCCGATCCACTGTTCCATAGAGAGGAGGTGGGCCACTAACTCCCCCTAGGCCTCCTAGCTTGGGGTCTCGTGAAAGAGTGTAGAGTGAAATGTCGCCCCCTGGCAGAACCGAGCGAGAATGTGGGTTGGGAAGTGTTGAAACAGAGACCGGGCCCTGGCTCAAAAGAGCAGAGGGCGGTAGGCCAAAGTTTTTCCCCCCTGGAGGACCACCCACACCTACTGGGGAGGGGTCTCGGGAGCGTGAGGGATCAGTGGAGCGTGAGCTGGACCGTGAACGGCGGCGGAAGCGGTAGCTAGGTAGACGCAGCATGGCGTGAGTGGTGCTTTTGAAGATATCGGTGCGAGAGCGGCAGCGAAGCTCCTTATTCTTTTCAATGTAGATGTTTACAGCAAGCACCCCCACCATCTCAGCCAGGATGAAAGACAGGCCACCAAAGTAAAAAGACCAGCCATATGAGTACTGCCACTTCTTATCTTCGTCCTTTTTTGGAGAAATGTCACCCAGTGCTGCTGAAATGTACACAATAACACCGATGATGTTGCTCAAACCTGTGGACCAAAAGGTCAAAAAAGAGACTCTTTAGGGTACTTTAAAGATATATCTGATTTTTGCACACAGGCTCCAGTGTACAAGTAAAGAAGCAAACCAAAAAAAAATATTTAAAGTTGCGGCCCCTCTGTGTATATCTTGTATATCAAGTATATGATGCTTACAATTTCAGGACCCACCCATTAAAAAAATGTATGTATTGTGTAGGAAAATGTCTTCAGCTATTACAATATTAGTCCCTGCCATATCCTCCAATTAATAATAATGGCTTTTCACAATAATAACATAAAATAAGCCCTAATTAGTACAGACCTGCAGCCACAAACAGAATGCCAGCCCCCAGTATGATATTCCTCTTGCTCTTGTAGAAACGACTGGCAGCTATACAAACTCCTCCCATCAACAGCAGGATAGCGCTGAGGATGGGGAAAATGTTTGATGCCCTAACCACCCCTACAGAGAATGAGAAAGCACACATTACTCAAAGCAGAAATGCTATTAGATACTGTGTACATGACATGTTTAAACAAGGGTAAAGAGCATTATGACTTATGACAGAGAGGAATAAAAATGAAGGCCTCTGAGGTCAGTCCAGGTCACTAGAAAGGTAGAATCTTATTATGCCATGCAATATGAATGTTAATTATACTGACGCATCTGGATAATTAAATCATGCCTTTGCAACGTGTGTGTTGTTTAGAAAAAAGCCTCAGGAGAGAAGCTTTCCTCAAAGTCCAGAATCCCATCTGGGACCAGCTTCTTTGGGACAGTGAAAGAAAATGCCATCTAAATACCAACCAAATGCCAAGTAGTATGTGTGTGCATGCATGTGCGTGTGTGCATGCACAGACTCCACAGCTGTAGTCGATGGTGCTACACAGCTTCCCTGAAGCATTTCAACTCGCAGCACTCATCCGGACTCTCAGTGGCCCACGCTGACCAAAAATAGATTGTAGCTCTTCACATAGATCAAGCCCCTTCCAACATGGCACCAAAACTGGGCATGCACAGCCCAATTTTTAGGCTGGTTTTATCCTCAATATACCCCTTCAGAGAGATTTTATAAACGGAAAGTTAATTATCGTGTTGGAGCTAATTGTTGGCACAAACTGATCTGGTAGTTTCAGGGGAAAAATGAGAAAATATTGAATTGAATCGAATCGAATTGAATTGAATCCTGGCTTCAGAATGATCAGACCTCCTGATATTTAAAAAAAATCTTAATTTGAAAATGTACACAGGGCTTTTAGTATGAAAGGGTCAATGACTGACCCAATAGTTAATGGCAGACATAGGAAGAAAAAACTGGCATGTAAAGAGAGACATGCATCAGTTAGCCATGATGTTTAAACCTCCTGTGTAATACTGTGCATGCCCCCCTAGTGGCTCCAGAACCTGGCCTGCTTTCCATAAAGGACCTCACTGGCAGAACAAGAAAAAGAGTTTCTTACGCAAGACATACTCCGCTCCATCATGGTCAAAATCAGCGTCCTCTGGGAAATGGTTAATCTGCGAACACACACCTCTTTTTACCCCTGCAAAGAAAAAGACAGGTGCTCAAGGTCAAGTGTTAGCACAGTTTAAAGGTTAAACTTCCTGCATCAGTGTGCATCCAGGAGGACAAGATGTTAACTTACACAGATATACTTTTGAAAATAAGCAATTTCCTCTGCAAGTGCAGTGTGCCCACCATTTCAGAGTAAACAAAGATTGCCGTGTTTTATTTTTTTAGTCTGCAGCAATAAAAAATTGCTAAATTATTTGTGAATTTATGTGCAAATATTAATTGATCTATCCTGTTCCTTTCATTTTTCCGGCCATTTCAGAATTGCTTTAGTTTCTACAGCTCAGGAGGAGTCTGTTAATGAGCTGAGGCATGTTAGAGCAGGTTAATATCCAGGCAACGGTAGTTAGTATTTAGTTCAAGTAAACTCTGTGATTTATATTTATATACATAAGTCTGTGGTTTCGGTTTTATAAAACCATCACAAAGCAATGTTTTAGAGCTGGGACTCACTGTCCTGCTCAATAAATGAGTCCCTCGTTTTAACAAAGGACCTGTTTTGGAAGTTAAATGGGTCTTTATATTTATTTCTTCAATTCGTCACCTATGAAATGCTGAAAACAACATTTTAACACGAAGGGTTCTGTTTTGCCTCGGAAGCCAAAGTGTGGAATTAGAATAGTTTTTTTGTGACAATAGTAACCCAAGACCTTAATAAACCAAGAACAATCCTCCTTATAACCGCTTTGTGAACATCAACCCTGGGTGTTGTCTGAAACAGCTGCCTGTAGAGGTGGAATTTAGTTCATCTTTTACAGCTATTAGTAAGTCACAGTAGGTCCAAAACCACATCCACAATTCCGCTCCACCTTAGGTAAGAGCTGAATGCAGTTTGGGTTTACTGAGAGAAGTTTTTATTGTTTGTAAGCTATTTTAGACTTGTAGCTCCAGTACTAAAACAAAAAAGGCATTTATACTGGTCTTTTACTGGTCCAAACATGTCTTAGCTGATCAACTGCATTTGCGGTAAGGGGAAAACTATGTTCCTGTGTATGACTTCCCACTGTTAAATCTACCCTACCATCACACATACAGGCGCTATTGCCCCCTGCCTAATGCTTGTCACAAACACACACACACACACAGAAGAGTGCAAAAAGCCCTGGAGAGATACAGGCAGTTAGATAGCTACCCGCTCCAGTGCCGACAGACAGACTGACGCATTATGACGACACCAAGGTGCACTATGATGACAGCATGACTTGTGGTGGTGGGTGGAGTGAGAGTGTGATGGAGAGATGAAGCACAGGCATAGGGAGAGGCGGAGAGATGTGAGGGGAAGTCTTGGCTGATTTCTGTCTTTGTAACTGTCCTTATGGAGGTTAGTCTGCAAGAAAGAGATGGGAGGCACAAGAAGGAAAGGTGTCAGCGCAGCGCTGGATGAAATAAACTGACAAATCTGGTGTGGTGACCATGGTGATCCACATGCAGAGCTCTTCAATATCAGACTAACAATGCACATGTGGGCCTGATCTTGTGGTTCTACAAGATCACATCTTTCAGATGTGAACAAAGTTCTTCAGAGTTTTATCAGGTTATTATCTGAAATGGTTATGAATACACTCCTTGTATTTTACACTCCACTTTGAGAAGTGTTTGATCTAAATTTAAACCCATTCATGGTGCAGGTCATTTGGGGGTAAAATAGTTCCCAAAGAAAACCAGTTGAATTCAGATTCGCCACTGTTTACCATCATCAAAAATCCATACAAACACTCAAAAGACATGTACATGTTGGAGAGCCAGGTTCCATTTACCACTGCAAGAAATCCTGTAAGTTTTACATAAAACCAACTCTGTTTACATTTTTTTTATCTCAGCCACTGAACAATGAGGGGCTGGTGTAATTAATGCTGTGTTAATTAAGTAGTTATGAAGCTAGCTATCAATATAAAATGAACACCTGCAATGACTGACTTGCATTATAACTGACTGAAAGCTGTGTCTGTAATTATGGGTAATATCACATAAGAAATTTGTGCAGTCATGTTGCTTTGAGCATCTGCATTTCCCAATTGCAAGGAACAATGTTAGATATGTAGCTGCTGCTATCTAGATTGTGCCTTGTCATTCCTGTTCTTCATTTGATTTATTCCTCTAAAATTGTCTGTGTCTACTTTTATTTGCTGTGTGTAGCTAAATTTCACCCAACATATCCAAAGTCAGAGAGAGTTAGTAATATGAAAGGTAACTTTACCAATCTAAACGGCAAATTTGTCACATTAGAAGTCTAACTAACAATGGTGTCTACATGACTGGTTTTAAGTAAATCTAAACTAATATATAAATTTGAGAAAAGCAGTGCTGTATTACTGTCACCTATTCACTTGGTGTACAGAACACCATCCATCAAGTGAGAAAGAATTACAGTTTGAGGCATGTTATCTCTAACTCTTCTCGTCTGACATTTAAGGTTACAAGACCATGTCAAACACAGAATAAGGAATGCAGGTAGACATGTAGGTGATTTCCATTCATGGAAAAGCAGACAAGACATCAGGCTCACCAGCTAAGTCAAGGAGACCACTATAGTCACCACATCAGCCTCTGCATTTTGGCTGTTCTTTACAAAAATTCCAGACCTCTGGAAACAAAAGGCCCTTTAGCTGACCCATACACCACCACCAAGCACAGCATCATTCCCATGCCGCACAGACAGAATCACTGCTGGGCAGAGCACTGGTCATTTCATGCATATGGGGGGCTGTGTTCCTGACCTTGCACTCATTCCTTCAGGAACAAAAAGCAACACTCATGAAAGCAGTTTGCTGACTCTTAGAGAACATTAAAGAGATGCTTAAGCCAAGTTACCACATAATGTAAGATGTGGGGCCTGTAACTTCTAATATACTTCAAAGCATTAGATAGATTTTTTAACCATAATATGTGGCAGGTGTGCAAAGAGTTAGGCACACTGCAAACTTAAATTCATAGTTTCACAGAGCTAAAATAAAGAAGGAAACCAAACATGCCATGCCTTATTGCCTCTGGGATTAAGGGGCAATAGTGTGTCAATATTATTTTTTCACAAACTCTCACTTTAAGAGTAACTGACAGGAAGACAAGAACACTAGAATGCCTAGCTTTGAGCAGACAGTAGTAGCGTAAGGCTTGGCATTCATTATGCAGAGCCAAAATGGGTCCCTGTTTCCACTTCACCTACTCTCAGATGCTCTGCTACTTAGCATCCATCTTGGCTTCAAAACCCTGGGGACAGCGAGGCTTATTTGACCTCTAAACTGCGCCAACCGTGGAGGCCTGCAGCCAACGCGGGGGTGGAAGGAGCAGAGGAAGAAGAAAGAAAAAGAAAGGATAAAATGAGAAATGCAGAGATGGTGAAAAATAAAGAGTTGCTGTAGACAAAGAGAAAGAATAAGTGACCTAGGGTGAGAGAAAAAGAAGTGATAATTTGGAGGCCATGTATATCTTTAATTGAATATTCCGTTATCAGGGAGCTTAACCAAAAGGCTAAATTAGCAGGGCACAATGGCTGCTGTATGGGCTGACTGAAGTGATTGTTGTGCAGGGAAGAGTGAGAACATGAGGTGTTAAAATGTGACCAAACAGTCCATGACTGCCATTCCCGCTGGGGCTGGGATAAACTCACTGCAGTTTTAATTAGACTTTCATGCACTTTTTCATTCCCTTCTTAAGTAAATAGGCAGTCCAGCATCCAGGTGGTGGGGTTTTTGGTAAAGTGGCGGGCGAGTGTATATGTAATTAATGTATATAAGATACATAACCCATACTAAAGTCTCCACAATTGAGCAAAAGTAACACATCTCACCAACTGATATATCCTATGTTACTTGCACAAATGGAATTTTCCTAGCAATTCAAAAGTGAAATCGTAGTGTGAGCTGTCACAGGTATAAGAAATGCTTGTTAAAAAAAAGTTAATGAATGGGAGAATCTCTGACAATAAATAATGTGCACTAATGCTGTGCCTTCAATGAAACTTGCTCAAGCAACTGTATGCATTTGTGGGTGGGGAATGTGAAAATGCTGCAAAACCATTTAAGTCACTCTAGTAGAGGAAGTAAAGCAGCTGACCCTCAAGGCAGCAGATCCTCCACAGGCCCGAGTGTGTGAGGGCCCCAGGGTCCTTCTTGTCCTTGTTGTGCGGGTCATCCTGTGTGACGTTAGCCGTGCTGTTGCAGATCAGAGCCCGAGAGTAGAGCCAGTAATCCGTCCCAATTGCCACCGTCATCAGGCCAAAGGAGGCGAACGCCCCCACGATGGTGAGAAGGATCTGAATTCCCTTCTCACACACCATGCCTGCCAGACAGAGAGACAGATGGTAAAATTCTATTGAAAATAAAACCAGAAAAAAAACATTTTGAGTTAGCTATTCTAGTTCAGGCTGTGTCTGAGATCTGTAAATAGAGCAGTTCCACTCTCACTGCCAAGCAAAGCAGATGAGGGATATATGAGATCACATGAACAAGAATAAATATGAAAAATGATTGAGAATATAATAAATAAAACATGGAATGGGCACTCAGGCGTCACATATGTGAAAATTATATAAAAACACACATTTAAATGTAATAAATAAGGAAAGTAAATTAATATATAGGGTCTTAAAGGTATACCTGATGGCGAGTTTCTATCCTTCGACTCAATTTTGAAAGCTTTCTGTTCCACGTCAGATGAGAATGCGCTGTCCCGTTGATCCGGGCAGCATCCATCGACTGTCCTCACGCACTCCTCCTCTCCTCCCCGCACACGTTGCCCTTTCTTTGCTCTTCTGCTTATCCTTCTTCTCTCTCAGAGGGAGTAGAGAGCAGGGTGAGGGTCGTTGCTTCCTCTTATGTGTAAATTCTCTTATTCAGTCAAGGTAGTCATGGTTAATCATCTGAAAATGAAAAGAAGGAGAGAGAGAGAGAGAGAGAGAGAGAGAGAGAGAAAGAGAGAGAAAAAGAGAGAGAGAGAGAGAGAGAGAGAGAGAGAGAGAGAGAGAGAGAGAGAGAGGAAATTCTGTTATCACTTTATGGAAGTGTTCTGCCTTTATAAGTTTGAAAAGGTTTCTGAATGGAGCTTGGAGGACGAAGGCAAGTCTATGGTGTTACCATAGCAACACTCCATCGACTTCATCAGACTAGATTGAGTGAGAGAAGGAGAGAGAAGAGAAGAAAAAAAGAGGAAAAGGGAGAAATTGAATGAGATAAAGATGGGGAAGAGGGAGAATCAAAGTAAAAAAGAGGAAGAGAGAGACTAAAAGAGAAATGGGGAAAGGCAGATAAAGACAGAAAAAGAAAAAGAGCATAAGAGAAGAAAAAAGAAAGTGAAAAAGAGAGAAGCAAACAAGAAAGAAATGGCAGGAGAGAGGGGAAAAGAGAACAATTTAAATAGACTGAAACAAAGTAGTAGTAAAACTGTGTAGTAGTAAAAACTGAAAGACGGAGAGAATAAAAAGTGTGGAAGAGAGAGATAGAACATCTTGTTCTCTTTAAAAGGCTACAATGAACAATAAACAACACAACTGTTCTCACGATGTTCTCAAGCCATGCTAGCCACCAAAAAGTCCATACACACACGCACGCACGCACGCATGCACACACACACACATGCACACACACACGCACACTCAAACACACATACACACACACAAATACCTGTTAAAAAACCCAGGATGCCCAAGAACAATCACACAGTGCGCATAATTTAGCAAGCATAATTCAGCAGACATAATGCAGCTCAGCGCTAGGTTGTTAATAATTCATAATGCACTATGGCACAGCCATCAAAATAGGTTACACCCTGTCTGCACTGAGGAGCTATGGCCCAAAACAAATGTGAACAGGTCCATTTTCTACTATAAACTGTATGTACAGTAAATCCTTCTTCACAGTAATGATAATGTAAAAACCATTCATGTTATTTGAATAAGTGAACATGGAATAAAGGATAGCTCTGCCAAGAATCACACTTTACACAGTTTTCCATTTTGTACCCCAAATGTAGAGGCAAAGGCATTTCTGAGATTGCTTCTTTGGTGCTGTGAGGGTAATGTATGTGCACGAATTTGCGTCACGCCTAGATTACGCACACAAATTAGCATCATGTCTTAATCATCACAGAGTCACCTTAAAAATCTGCATGGATCTGCTTTTAGCCATTTCAGACTCCTGGCTACCATGTTAAAAGACCCTATAAGAATGCCTTCCTTGAGATTCACTACCATCCCAAAGGTCAAATAAACTTATTTTTTCTAATTGAACATTTTTTTCTTTGGTCAAGTTAAGCAAAATGATTTTATATTATAGCAGGCAAGGAGTGTGTATGCCAAAAGGCTAAACTAAAAGTGTACAAAAATACAATAAAATAGGAATAAAAGCTTTTAGAAATAAAAAACTGTGATGTGGTGCTATTTATGTGATCAAAATTAAAAACTGATTTTTTTAAAAGCACCTACTTAATGCATTAACTATCTCTGTTATTCAAAGTGGGTTTTGTATGAAGTTTCGGAAAAACTTAAGACAATTTCAGTGGTGGTAACAATGGGATGAGGGGTCATGTCTACAATACTAATACAGTTCATGTCCATACCTTACACTGGTTCTACACACGACCAATGTAATCCCGCATCAGTTCTCATCAAAGCATTTACACCAAACCCGACATCTTAATGATTCGTTTATATGTTATCTATTTAATTATACAGAAATAGTTTGAAACTGGTGGATTTGGCACTTTGGATACTTACGAAGGAAATTTAGCTCATATTTCACTATGACTCTGAAACTAGTGTTACAGCAAGAACAACGAAAGCAATAGAAAGTAGAACAATTGGAAACAAATTTTAACACAGTCAAGCACAGCAGGCACATAATCAATACATACACAGTTCTTTAGGTTGCCTAGCCTGGCAAACCATTCTCTAAAGTTATTAAGGACCAGCAACAGAAAGCAGATAGCACTTTAAGATGTGTTTTAAGAGCTGTTTAGATGCTCTCACTGTGCCTCAGCAATGCAGAATTAATTAAGCAAAAACATCATAAAACCTGAATGAACGTGCTTTAAAAATTGAGGAAGTAGCATGTGTCAGGGAAACCGCAAGCCTTGCAAAGACATCGACCTTAACTTATGTTAATACAGTCCCAGGTCTTCAGAAATGCATGTACTGCACTTTTTTACAAAGACAATCAACAAAATATGTAATTGCATGGTTTCGAAAGTCTTGAAGTTAAGCCTCTCTGAGTGTAGGACAAGCCATGACCAATTAGAATCCAAAACATTTTCAGAGGGACTCACTCTTGACATGAATAAGCCTAATAACCACTGGAATCAATGAATCAATCAATCAGTCAACCAATCAATCCACCAATCAACCAGCCCTTCAACCTCAAATAGTTGTGTAATGACAATTGTTTCATCACATGTAAGCACATAAGGTGTGTGTTTTCCAGCTAAGTCTATATATTTAGTTATTCAAAAACTGGAACTGGATTATGCTGCAGTGTTTAGCTTCACTGCCTAAATCTTTATGGTCATATAGAAGCAGGTGGGTAGAAAAACTTTATAATGTGATATCAAGTGACCAAAAAGATAATTTCTCTGTAAAATAGTGCAATTGTTAAAATACAGAAACTGTGTATCTGGAGACTTAAGTTCAACAAAACAGGTCATATTAAGCCATAGCACTGGTACAGTCAGTTCTATGGTTTGCCTGCCTGGAACCACAAACCTGTGACATCATCACATTTATGGCATTTAGCAGACGCTCTTATCCAGAGCGACTTCCATGTCCTAATTACAGGGACAGTCCCCCTGGAGCAATTCAGGTTATGGTCTGGACCCAGTGATGGTAGTGCCAGAGGTGGGATTTGAACCTGGGACCTCTTGAGTCACAGGTCCCTAGGCAAGTACCCTACCACTAGACCACTGCCACCCCGGAAATGTGTGGAGTAAGAGAGTCAATTATTGCTCTTTTAGCAATTTGATCGTTTGAAATCTTATTTTTGAAGAATTACATTTTACAGAAGATTTGGTCTTTTCTTCAGTTTTAATTGTTTAGTTATAGAACTTCTTTCCTTATCTTCTTGTAAATATGTATATATATAAGAGTATATATATATATATATATATATATATATACATATAGATAGATAGATAGATAGATAATTTATAGTTCTTTGTATATGGATGTTCTTGTTCTTTATATTTTTCATTTTCTTTACATATATCTTTCTATATTCTTCCTGTCTACTTGATAAAGAGCCCTGTAACACCCAAATTTCCCATTCGTGGGATAATAAAAGATTACTCTATTCTATTCTATTCTATTCTATTCTATTCTATTCTATTCTTCTCCCAGTATTGTTAAAATTGAGATTAAATATCCATATGTCCAAGAATGCTACAAAAACACACAGGCTTTCATAGGGTGTCCTAATTTTTCACATGACTGTAAGGGAAGAGGTTAAAACTGCAGTATCTGACAGTCAATGGAGCAGTAGTATGCGTGGTTTTTGACACAGTTGGAATCACCTGGCTCCTTTGGGGCACTCCAATCAGTGGAAATGTGGTCGGTTCTTGCTGGCTCACATCTTCAGCACCTGCCGAGCACCTGCACCAGCGCTTTAGGAAAAGGTGTAACTAAACCACACCAACCAGTTTGCTCCCACCGCAATGGAGAGCTGGATGCAGCTTGAGTGTGCTGAAGAAGTTATGGGGTTGTATTTACAGAAAAGATTTGGGTGCTTATTCATTTCTAGTGTTAACAGGTCGATAATGTTAACCTCATGCTTCTTAACCAAATTTCTGATGTCCTGGCCTGCAACTACATCTTCAACTATAATCTCGCAAACCTGTTGTTTAACCCAACAAAAGTCATTTCTCATTTTGATCCCTGGTGTTGCCACAGCAATTATGATAAAACAACTGCCTTCGCTCTCTCTGGGTGGGCATGGTGGGTAGTGATGCTAGCCTAGCCAGCATGGGCATTTGTTAGGTGATGTAACAGAATGAGCAGTTGTCCTTCAAGCACGTTGATTTGCACTTGTGGTAGCAGCAGCTGTGGTGATGTAGTAGAGTTTGCGTGACTTCTGTGAAATGCCTTTTCTCCCTCAGTGTTGGTGGTACTGAGTGATTTGAATTGGAAAAATTCGAAAAGTCTAAATTGGGATTACTTCATTTACATAGAAGCACATGCTGAATAGAAACACCATATTAAAGGTGAAAAAGTTACCAAGAGTGTGGAATACAAATGAAATGCAGACCTCAGTCACAGGTGGGCAAAGCCATGAAATCATCCAGAATAATGCAACCTTCATTCCAAATGTCTAGATGATTTTAAGGGCAAGTCATTGTCTGCCATGCCCTTTATAAGAAACTGTATGTGTGTGTGTTACAGAGCAAGGCAGACGAAAGAGCACTGTAATGAAGGATTAGAGCATAACACCTGTGCTCTCCTGCACTGTTTACCATACACTCTCCTTCAGCTCATCCCTCTCTCTTTTCTGCTCCACTCTGGATTTTAAGGAGCAGCAGCAAGCATACACCCTACACCAGCACACCTACACACACACAAAAACCCCTCTGCACCTGCTCACTCTGCTTTACGTGCATGCACTCCATACCATAAATATACACAGATTTTATTTCAATTTTGTTTTGTTTAAATTTCCAAACAGGGCTCTGAATAACCAAATCCATTCCCTATTTTATAACTTTGTACACTGGTATGAAAACGGACTTCACTGGTGCGCAAGTCACACCTACCTAAAAATGGATAAAGTGTTTTAATAATATGTTTAGTATGTGCCAGACATATGGACCTGCGACTTTACCACCTGTTCCTGTCCTCTGCTTTGCTGCCAAACACTCTCCTATGCTATCAGATTTTATTACATAACCCTAAACTGTTCTAGATTTCACGTGCCACTGAAACTCATTGCCGAATAAATGTGATGTTAACAATACACCGTCCAATCATCAGTGTTAAGTTGAGTCTGTACTAAGTTTGCTACATTTATGCCTTCACAGTAAAGGAACTTCAGTTTGATGTTTCAGAATAAAAACTTTCCAAGAATGGGAGATATGGCATAAATATATCATGATAATGCCCAAAAAGCAGAAAGGAATCAAGTATGAAGACCAAGCAGCTGTAAGTGAGGTACTTTTTAACTTGTTATTTCCACAACGCTAGCTAAATCTGCCATTTTAATGCAGGGCAGTAAGAGGGATGCTGTTGCTTATAAATCTTAAAAGAGGGCATCAAACCAGAGTTTAAAATGTTATTAATAGTGTCTGAGCAGCTCTCAGTATCATCAGCTTTACAGAATTCACTACATCTTCACTATCATATATAATCAACTACAGAATTCACAGCATACATACCTTTTTCACGACTATATATGTATGTGTGTGTGTGTGTGTGTGCGTGCGTATCCACTGATGTCAACCAATTCTGATTGCCAGCCTAGCCAGTAAACTATAGGCTATAAGTGAATAATCAAAACCAAACCATCATGCGGAGAATTAAAACTGACTTTTGCTCCATGCTTGTATGTTTCTTTTTGAGAAACAATGTGAAGTAAATATTAGCCAAATTGGGACTTTTCTTCAGCCAACTAGTCCTCTTTCTGAAGTGAAACAATATAATTGGAATGTGTTCTATTTCTATTTCTAATCCTAAAAATATCCCAAACAAACAGATCCAATAAAAATGAAAAAAAAAAATGAAAACAGATAATGAGCTCTAAGAGCTATATCTTAATCTACAAATGCATTCTTATACTTTGTATCTCTCTTACAGAAGGAAAGGTTTTCCCCTGGAAATGAAGTGCCAGTAGCATTAATATTTTTTCTTTTAAAACTTTTTCTTGTTACTATATTGATTTGTTAATTTTTTTAAATGATTCTTACCCAGTGCCAAGTGATAAAATATGTTTTCTTACAAAGAAGCACAGTAAGCCCATTTCCTCAGACAAGATCAATCAGAATTAAAATTCATCTTCAGACAAAACCCAATTCTGTATGGTTGGCCTGTTGTGAATGCGGCGCTTTTACAAGGATGACTGTTTGAATTCCTGCCTTGTTTTCCAGAGTGGCTTTAATTTAATAAAGGAAATGACTGATGTACCTAAAGAACGGCTGATTCCGCAGCGGCGGCTCTGTGTATCCAAGCGATGATGTATTGCCTAGAATCTGAGGCTAAGATCTGTCTGGGTGAATGAATATTCACAGTCAAGTGAGTCCGAATGCATACACACACACACACACAGGCACACTTATTTCTTCATTTAAGACAGAGAAGCCTCTTTCTGGGAGAAGCTCAGTCCCTGTAGGCTCTGCAGTGTGTGGAAGAGTTAATTATTACAGTTTGTAGGGTAACCCTGTAGAGATATTGTGTGTGTGTGTAACTGTGACAGAGAAATCCCTTTCTTGAGTTCCTATCTGCTGAGTGAAATAATCCCAAAACCTTTCATTTGGAGTCACAACATGAAGTGTATTCATGCTCACACCCATCCTGCATTAATGGAGGTTCAATACACTTGTTTGCTCTCAGTGGTGGAGTGTTTCTGGGAAATAGTATGGAAACTAAGCTGAAACACTAAAAGCATTGATCCCTAATCCACTAGATATCAGGGCTGTGCAGTTGTACCGATGATGGTTACGATAATCTATCAGACGAGAGCTTGGAGATATATATAAACTTTTTGTTGAGATATTTTTACATTTTTAAATACCCAGCAAAAAATGTATAAAAATGACTATCTTGTAGTTATCTAGAGATATACTAAGTGCCTTTCCCCATTTGCAGGGGCTCAGAGATGGATTGAGTCCCATTGTACCAAATTCAGAACCACCAACTAACAGAGGATGAGGAATTAACCAGTCACATTCTGATTTACAATCAGTGGGACAGGCTTCATTAGATAGAATGTCACTTTTCACACTCACCGAAACAAAAAAGTGGCAGACAAACCAGTGGTTTTGTGTCAGGTAGTAAACATCAGGTCACTTTACTGAAGGAGTCACACTAGAAATGTTATAAACAAATAAAAATACTCTGGAAATTGCTTCATTATTCACAGTGATAAAGCACTAATCACTAGAAAGTTGCTAGAAAGTGAAAGTGACAACCCTTGTCATTGTGAAACACAGCACAACACAACACAGCGAAATTCACCACGTGTTTCACCCATGCACCCAGGCAAAGTATTGAAAGTGCTCAGGAACAGCAGATGGGGACGCACCCTGCTCAAGGTCAACCTACTGATGTGGGAATCGAACCCACAATCTTCCGATCCAGGGCAAATTCCCTAACCACTAGACCACTGCTGCTAAATTACTAAATAACTAAATAACAGCTAAAAAGTGCTTAATAAGAGCATTACATATTAGGACTTTATTTAATGTCCCTATTTTGAAATGTTACCAAACATTAATTAAATGAATGAAAATGGCACTCGATTCAATTTAGCCAAATTAAACATTTATAAAAACATCTACATAGTGTTCAGAGTGAATCTGGTGTGAAATAATTAGTGCGGAATGCTTCAGATGCCATTACAGTGCTGGTCCGTGGAACCAAAAGACACGTCTACAACACAAATATAGCTATTTTATTTCCTATTCACGCCCACCAGTGAACCTTCATGTGCCTTTTGAGGGTTTATATGAAAAGGTAAGTCTTAATCTAAGGACATTTTCTTCTGGGACTGTCTGTCTCACAACACCCAGCATGAATGAAGATCTTTTTTTTGGGTGAAAACCCATATATTTAATTCACGCAGATATTTAGAAAAATTGGTAGAAATTAATATGACTTTTCACAACCAATACATGGCTTAATTTATGGTAAATTTATGCAAAAGTAATGTGGCTCCTAATGTAGTACTTCCAAGAATAGATCTAGAGTTAGATGCCATTTCATGCAGTTAAAAAATCTGAAATGTTTTCATGCTTTTTACTTTGCCAAGATATGATAGTTCTCCTTATGTACTTACATTTGAAAAACCCACATGCAGATATTGAGTGTTTGTTGTTTATCAAATGAGGATGCTTGAAAAGCTCGTTAACACTCTTGTTAACCCTGAGATCTGCAAACCTCCCACTGAGCTGCATGTCTAATGCACCTTTTTTGAGCATTCCCTTAACCCTCCACCACAACCTGCCAGATCCATCACCGCTCAGTGTTCCAGAAGCTTATAATTTACAGATTATGTTCTGAGCTGACCACAAAGCTTTGGCCGCCTTCAATGAAGATTAAGTGACCAACATTTGCCATTGCAACATTTTTTGTTGCTTTTGAAGCAGCTTTTTAACACAAACCATTTAGCCATGTTGATGTAAATGCCACAAAAATCTTTCCAGAATGCTCTGCTCCTAGGTTCATCCAGTTTTCTACTTATTTTTTCACTCAAATGATTATATATATATATATATATATATATATATATATATATATATATATAATCATTTGAATATATATATATATATATATATATATATATATTTTTTTTTTTTTTTTTTTGATGTCTAACATTTGTGAATGTTTTAGTTTAGCTTATGAATTTCACTTGTTGCATATTTAATCATTTCTACTGAATGAAGGTTTATTTTTATTTAATTTTTTTTTTTTTACAGAACATTTTCCAACCACTCTTTGTCATTCAGGAATAAACACGTCTTTTGTTTCTTTGCCTTTATAACCAATTTTATGTAAATTAATCTGACCCTCCCCTGTGTCAAGATGGTCAGTCCCAGTCTAGAGTGCTCTAACTGGCCAGCTTTCCAGCGCCTATGTTCCGCCTCTTTTCTCCCCTCATGCTGTAATCAAATGCATTTGCACATAAACCAGTTTAAACAAGAACATCCCATATGTCGACACATTTTTAGGTAAAAGTACCTCCAGCGGATTATAAAACCCAGCACAGCATTACCGGAGGTTGACAATTTAGCATTATTAACCTTCAACTCTGTGTCTAAAGCTTAGTTATAGTTAACTCCACAATAAAACACCCACAGCAGCTATGCTGTTTGATTTTCAACAACACAAACGTGCAAACAATACATCATTTTTTCAACAAATAATGTCTCATTACAGTTTGTGACCATGAGTTTCACGTTGGGCCACATAAAGTTAGAACTGCTCCATCTAACAACAGAAGGAATGGAAGGAATTGTGAAAAAAGGGCAGCATGCTCAAGGGCAGTGTAGGCCAAGTGGTTAGGGAGCAGGCCCCATAATCGGAAGGTCATGGGTTTGAGTCCCAGACCAGGAGGTTGCCCTGAGGTATCATGGAACAAGGGTACTGATCATGGCTGCCCCCTGCTACATTGTTGGTGTACATGTTAAATGTAGGGAAAGCATTTTGTTGTGGATTATTGTGTGCTATGCTGTGTATTCACAATGACACAAAAATGATCTTTTTTTCCAAGCTTGCGTTATGAGTACATTCGCAGATGTTTTTTTTCACTTACTTGCCAAGATGTTTATAGAGGTTTTTAGAGGTTTTAGTCTTAGAGATTTCTACCTTTATGGTGCACTATGGGTAACAATATAGCGCATTATATAGGTACTTTGAATGGTGAAGTGAAAGTGACAACCCTTGTCATTGCGAGGTCACAGCACAGCACACAGTGAACCACAACAAAATTGGACCTCTGCATTTAACCCATGCAAACACCGTGCAGCAGTGGACAGCTATTGAAAGCGCCCAGGGAGCAGTGACAGGGACGGTACCTTGCTCAAGGGTACCTCAGGGCAATCTACTGGTGATGGAATCAAACCCACAATCTTCCAAAGCAGGGGCAACTCCCTAACCACTAGGCCACCGCTGCACCATGGAATGGGCCACTGAGAATTTGGACAACACTGTAAAAAGGCTGACAAACTAAGAAGAACGCTAAATGGTATGTAAGGTGTGATTTCAGACACACATGCATTTGGTTTGGACAAGTATGGTAACTAGCAAAACAGCTATTTTAGCTGGTTGGAGTTTAGTAAGTTTAGTAAGTGCATCCCTTTAAAACTTACTACAGCTTCAGCTGGCTTAGCTGTTGCTCTAGACAGGGGACTATTCAATAACACAAGGCATAAAAAAAGATAAAAGTTGGTGTTAATGTAACACTTTAACAGATTCTGACAGAGTTCTGTGCATGCTGGTGGAGGAAGGACCAATCAGAAGGATTAAACGTGCATTTTTAAGTGAGTACACACCAAGTGGATATACAGCACATATGATGGCACAGCTACACTATTGCAGAACTCTTAGGTAGAGGCTGCACAACCCACTGGCTCTCAGCACGGCGTTAACATCGCCACAGCAGTGTGGCAGTGGCCCTATCTGAGTTTGGTGCAGTGGAGCTGCTTCATTCTGGGGTGTGGGGAGGGGACAAGAAGAAAAACAAAACTGCAGTACCACCATTTTTGTTTTCTTCATTCTTTCTCACTAAGACCCCCAGCTGACAAATTGTATAATCAATCAGCCAAGCAACTCTTATTAAGATTAATCAACTATGCTAGCAATCAAACTTTCTGCTGGTTCCTCTCATTTAAGAGAGTCACAGCCAGAGCCATATACTGTTGTTAAAATAATATTTATGACAAAAACACAGAAAAAACACTAGAAGGCCCTCACAAATGTTAATAAGTGATTCAAATTGAAACATGGAAGAAAGTGTTCCATACTAATGAACCAGCTTCTACCGTTTATCTACAGTTACCATGTTACCCCAGCATTCTGATTTCTGAGAGCAGATTGGTTGGCACTCTTGCAACTGAGTGCTGATTGTTTGGCACTCTGGATACTGAGTGTTATTGGTTGGCACTCTGGCTACTGAGGGTTTTTTTGTTGGCACTCTGACTACTGAATGCTGATTGGTTGGCACTCTGGCTATTGAGTGCTGATTGGTTGGCACTCTGGCTATTGAGTGCTGATTGGTTGGCACTCTGGTTACTGTTTTTGGTTGGCGATCTGATCAGCTCTTCAGCTGCTGGTGCACACTGATGTCATGACTGTACAGAAGTAACTGCTGAAGTGTTAAAATATGATAGCATTGCTTAAATGTTTGATGCTATTCTGTGAATAAACAAGAGTGCTTGTCTGGATTCAATTACCAAAATTACACTTTGGCACAAATGCCTTTGACGATACCATTCATTTTAGACTTGCTCAGTAGTGCCCCTTGCTGTCCAGACCACCTAGAAAACATTATCTCTTGACAGATCTTCTCACTAAAGTTCTAAGACCCCTACTAAACTTCACTAATGTTCCACATTAGCAAACGGCAAAATAAAAAATGAGCACTTTTAAAATATAATATTTGAGCTAAAGCTCAAGCTCAAACATTCTGACCGTATGCCTACATCAGATTCTCAACCTTCACTGTTCTCAAGTCTTTAAACATTATTTGATGGGGAACAAACCAAACCAGCAAACTGGACCCGAAATGGACTAAACACAAGACAGCAAACAAGATAGGCTTGTTTACAGGCTGGCTGAGAAAAAGCACACACAGGGAAATATGGTGACAATTGAAAAGGCTGAGATCATAACAAATAAACCAATAGCAGACAGTTCTAAACACTTTTTAATTAGACATTGGCAGACACATCACCCTCTATGCTTCCTGCAGTGTATTGCAGTCTGTCAAAAAAACTGTGTGCATCATGTGTACATTATAGAGGGCTTTTTTAAATAAAAGAGCAGAAGTCATTTTGTCTCATGTGTTAAAAATAACACTCACTAAAAGCTGTTTCCGTGTATGGACATAAAGTGAAAGTGAAAGTGAAAACCCTCGTCATTGGGAGGTCACAGCACTGCACACCATGAACCACAACAAAATTGGACCTCTGCTTTTAACCCATGCACACAAACACCGTGCAGCAGTGGGCAGCTATTGAAAGCGCCCGGGGAGCAGTGACGGGGACGGTACCTTGCTCAGGGGTACCTCAGGGCAATCTACTTGTGAGGGAATCGAACCCACAATCTTCTGATGTGGGGCCAACTCCTTAACCACTAGGCCACCGCTGCCCCAGTATAAGAACAATACTGTATAAGAACAATACTGTGAACATGATCCAGCCTTGTGAAGTGATTTTGAAAAAGTCCTTTTGTCTGTAATTAACTACAGCTAGTAGCTGCACATGTAATTCACACACAGAGAATTGCATGTGTTACATGAAGCTGAATGTGCCTTTTTCTGCAAATTCATTTATTTGCTAAATCACCCTCATAAAAAAAAGAGCTGATCTCAGGCAGAGGTTTCATCCCCAGGCTTATTACAACACTTTGGCTGATTAAGGGAAGAAGGATAAATTTTTTCTCTTCCTTTTATAAACTGTGCACATCCACTGATCGTGGGAAAAAGAGGAAACCAGTGTTATGAGGTTTAAACCAGTGGACTCTTAAGATGAATATCATACTCCAGCTGGACTGCAGTAACAGACACCATGAAGAAGCAACACACCACATTTAACTGATCCTAATCTGGACATCAATACAACATTCATGAAATACGAGTGGACAGCTACACCTCCAACGTTTCTTGGAGGTAAGGTTGTTAAAAGGGGAAACTTGCCTCCCTGCAGTAACAGTCTCCATGCAGTAACTTTCTCTGCCTTCTGGGAAGGCTAGACTGAAGATAGCTGTGAACATTTGATTGCATTTAGCCGCAGGAGCATTAGTGAGGTCAGGTACTGGTGCTGGCTGATAAGTGATGATTAGTTCTGGATCACAAACCTATTCCAACCATCTCAGAAGTATGGGATGGAGCTCCATCACTCCAGACACTCCACAGCCAAACCTTAAATAAAGGTGCCAGAAAAATCTTCTCTGCACAGTGTCACAGAACAACTACTTTTGTTCCCTAAATAATCTTTCAATGTTCTCTTCTTCTTTATGTTCGATCATAATTTTAATTTTCAAAAGTGGGAATGTAAGAACTTCCACATAATGTGTAGGTTATCAAAGGAACCTTAAATTGGTTCTAAAGTTCTTATGAATGTGAAGGCGCTTAAAATTATACAAAATATTCCTCTTGCTTTTCACAAATGACCTTTTCAAACACAGCTCTTTGGGTGAATCAAAAGTATTTCTTCTATGAAACCCTTTTAAGGGGAATTAAAAAAAAATACTGCATAATTAAACAGTTAATTAGCTGAAATTATTTTCAGTTAAGCTGAAAATAAAGTCATTCAGAGTGCAAGTCTGAATTACTCCCAGTGGTAATGAGAGGAACCTCCCACACAGAAAGTTATTACATTAAATGGACATGAATGCATTGAATGATGGCTGCGACATTGCTTTGCACAAGTGCTGAGTTGAAATCGGCCTAAAATTAAATCTATTGGGAGGACACAGGGGGTTGAGAGGCAAAATGGTGCCCAGAGTGAACTTATTTGGTTCAAATTTGCAACTACTGTTGCATCATCAACATTCCGTATCAGCACACTTAAGACATGTGTAGGTTTACTGGTGAAGCTGGATGTTAAATAAAATTCTTTTGGTGTTACGGACCACTGCAAAAGAATTAGAGTCAGTAAACCTCTCTCAAATAAATCTATTTGCAAAAAAAAAAAACCCACTCTGAATGACTTTGTAAACTTCCCAACCATTGCATAATGGGGGAATTAAAAAAAAAATCAGTAGCTGACTCTGGGCATTGGGGATGATGACCTTAGGCCTGTCCAGCTGCTCCAGTGCATCCCATTCTACTGTTCATTGCTTTTCTATGGAGATTATACAAGCAGTGTACGGGCGGCTGAACGCCTGTGTCAGCAGTGGGTGCACCTTAAAACAGCTGAATCAGAAGGGGTGTCCCGATACTTCTGGACACGAAGTGAAAGGCCCAATTGGAGTTGACTCATTCATCTGTAAAATGTACTGATTTGAATGCAACAAACCGGACGCTTCTCT